>MU728583.1:23777-61621 GCA_026770625.1 Nicotiana glauca
TGCCAGAAACATCATTTATATCATAAATTTGATACGATTTCTTCGTTTAGATCTTACATTGTGAACACCTCAGATTATCCAAACTATGCCCCATTTATAAATCTTCATCATGACAATTATAGACTTAACACAATTTCACGATTATAGCTTTTATGATTTTCATTAAATTATCCACAAACAAAAATTATAGTGTGTTATAATGGGTTCTGCATATGGAAATACAACAGTTAATATAACTAGGTATGTCCCATCGTCATCACTACCGTCGGATCTTTGCATTAAAAAAATGGTAATAAAGCATGTAAAATCATGGAAATAATCCATTGATAAACACACATGATTCATGGGTGGCTTTCTCATTCTGCACACCTCAAACTTCCTATTTCAAATCACCCAATATTATAGAAATCTGAATTAAGTAAAGGAAATTGGTGGAAGAACCCAAAAACATCCATCTTTCACCATTAAAATTACATAAAAAATAATTAGAGAAATTAAGTTGGTTTCATATCGTGAAACATAGCATCCCACCTGATCTCTTCAACTGCAGAGGATGTACAATAATCTGCCCCCATCTTTCCATGAGCAGCGAAATCATCATACGCCATCGGACTTGAAAAACTGTTCATTCTTAAATCAGACATGAAAACAGGACTCCCATTTGTGAGCAACAACGTTGTCTGTTTAGCTGCAGCCACTCTCTTGTTCCTCTTCGACATACCATTTTTCCATCTTGAACTGCAATTTCTTTTAGGGACAAAAGCAAGAGCTAATTCCTCTTTATGACTCAAATTCACTATATACTTGGAAAAACGCTTCTTTGTACGTTGGATCAATTGGAAAAATCTTGACATAGAATTTGGAATAGCTCCTCTTTCTTTCTTGGCAAGTTTAAGAATTTCTAGCCTGTGTTTACCTATAGAAATGCCTATGCTTTGTAGAAATTCGTGGTTGAAGTAAGCGATGTCTTCGTATTCGAGCTCATTATGAGCAAAGGATAGGCCATATTCATAAACTAGAGAGGGCTCTAGCCCTGTTTTGCATAGCCAAGAATACCAGTCCATGGCTTTGATTTTAGGTGTGTGCTTGAATTGAAAATGAAGGTTATTGCAGTTATTTATAGTAATAAATAAAGTTGGACAGAGATTGGTCCAACGGTAAATGAAGTGAGAAGAATAATGAAACACCACGCTATCATATCCTCGTAGAGATTAAGAGATTATTTAACTATTTTTATTTGTGTAAATATTGATGAGTAGAATTATTCGACATATGAATTAATGAAAATTAGTAAATATTTAATAAAATAATCGAGATGGCACAAATTAGTCCAAAATACCTCCATCGTAAAAATAAAAATAAAAATGGAGTCCTCCGCTTGGTCCAGAATTTCAAAACGGCACTACTTTCAATACAGTTTTAATGCTTGATATATATTAGAGCATCCTGCAATAAAACTTCATCAATTCAGTGCGCTTGACGAAGCAATAGAGATTGAAGCCATCAAAATGTGAACTAGGCATATCCAAGATCCAATCCATTAGGAAATTATTATTTAATTGGATCGGTGAATTCCATTTGTTTAAATTTCGATTTCGAGCCATACAATTTGTTATTTCAAATGATTGGAAATATTCTTTTGAGTTTATATCTCAATTTTGAGAGAATTTGGTGACGATTCAGGCAATTTTGGTTGATTCAGATTGAGTCTCGAAGAAAATGACATAAGTAAATTGTATATGTTTTGTATGTCGTTGTAGAAACAACAACAAAATATATACAACTAACATAATACTCCCACCGTTTCAATTTATGTGAACCTGTTTGACTAGGCACAGAGTTTAAGAAAAAATAAAGACTTTTAGAATTTGTGGTCCTAAACAAGTCAAAAAGGGGCCCAGAGAATTTGTGTGGTTGTAAAAGCTTCTCATTAAGGGTAGAATTGTAAGTTTAAGCTAAATTGTTTCCAAATTTAGAAAGGGTTCATTCTTTTTGGAACGGACCAAAAAGGGTTCACATAAACTGGAACAGAGGGAGTAGTATATAAATTGTAGTTTTTTGACCGGAAATCTGCAAGAAAAATTATTTTTAAGTTGTAGATAATTTATAGATTTTGACCAGATTTGTATATATTTTGTAAAAAAACTTAAATTACATTCTGTAAATAAGAAAACTTAGATAAAACCTGATAAATAAGTTTAAAATCTCGTATATATACGAAAAAGTCCCTATTTTATTTGTCTAAATATTGATGAAGAGAATTATTCGACATATGGATGTTGCGTGTTCGATGAAGAACACAGCCAAAGCAATCCTAAAGGGTTGGGAAGATGAACAACCCTTGAACATATTTGTACAATTGAACTGGGAAACAAGAATTAAGAAGAAGAAGAAGAAGAAGATGATTTTATTGATAGAAAGCTCAATATTTTCCAGAATGAGTACAATTGATTTCCTTCCTTGTATTTAACTACCCCTACTAACTGAATTTTCCAGATGACTTCTAACCATATAAACTGATATAGCCGACCACTAACTACTTGTATAGTAAAAAGACTATTACCCTTAGGCTCCTACCCTTATAGTTATAATTCATAACAAATTTCCCCCACTGAAAGAGTCCTTGTCCTCAAGGACTAAAATGAGGAAACTGTTGAGAAAGTGCCTGGGTGTCCATCCAAGTACTATCTTCTTGAGGGCAATTGAACCATTTGATCAACACTTGGTCGATCTGCTTTCCTCTAGACTGAACTGATCTCCTTTCTAAGATGTCCTCAGGCTCCAAGATAAAGTGGACATGAGTAGATAAGGAAACTGGCAAATCTGGAATAACAGCCATATTCCCAGTGTACTTCTTCAACTGTGACACCTGAAAAGTATGGTGGATCTTGGCCTGGGGAGGAAGTTCCAGCTGATAAGCTACTGTGCCCACTTTCTGCAGAATCTTAAATGGTCCAAAATATTTAGGATTTAGTTTGTGATAAGAGTGTCCTCTTAGAGACATTTGCCTGTAAGGTTGAAGCTTGACAAATACCAAGTCCCCTATCTCAAAACTTCTGGGGTATCTCTTCTTGTCAGCCTGAGCTTTCATCCTACATTGTGCTAATTATAAGTGATGTTTGAGAAGCCTGATAGTTGACTCTCTAGCTTGTAAACTTCTGTCCACTTGATCAACCATGGAGTGATGAGCTACATAAGGTAAATGAAGGGGTGGTTTCTATCCATATACTGCTTCAAATGGAGTCATTTTGATTGAAGAATGGAAGTTAGTGTTATAGTACCACTCTGCCAATGATAACCACTGCACCCATTCTTTTGGTCTTTCACTACACATGCAACTGAGATACCCTTCCAAACATTTGTTCACAGCTTCAGTTTGTCCATCGAATTGAGGGTGGTAGGCAGTTGAATGATGCAACTGAACTCCTTGTTCTTCAAATAATGCTTGCCAAAACTTGCTGAGGAATATAACATCTTGATCACTGACTATAGTTTGAGGCAGGCCATGGAGCTTATAGACATTGTCTAGGTAAGCTTGAGCCACTATGGAAGCTGTATAAGGATGTACCAGTGCAATGAAATGGATATACTTACTCAATTTATCCACTACTACCAAAATCACAGACTTGTTGTGTGCCTTTGGAAGCCCTTCTATAAAGTCCAAGCTGATATCTTGCCACATTTTCTCAGTAATAGGGAGTGGTTGCAGTAATTCTGGATATTTGACATTTTTTCCTTTGTATTTTTGAAAAGTTTCACAGCTTCTGATGTGGTTATAAATGTCTTATTTCATCTTCTTCCAATAGTATAGTTGCCCAACTTTGAAGACAGTGGCAGCTATACCTGAATGACCTCCCACAGCTGAATTGTGCAAATATTGTAGGATTTCTTCCTTGAGATCAGGGTTAGGGCCAATAACAATCATTCCGTTCCTGTATAGGACTCCTGCATGTAAGAGGTAGGTTGGGTTAGATAAAGGATCTGTTTGTAGTTGGCTTAGCAGTTGATGTATCTGAGAATCTCCTATGTATGATTGCTGGACCTTCAGGAGGAAATCAGAAGTAACGGTGGTTAACATCTGCAACTGAACAAGTGTAGCAGGGCATCTTGATAAAGCATCAGCTGCTATGTTGTCTTTCCCCTTCTTGTACATTATAGTATAGTCATACCCCATTAACTTGGCTAGCCATTTTTGTTGGCTAGGAGTAGAAATCGTCTGCTCTAATAAGCACTTGAGGCTTTGATGATCTGTTTTGATGACAAAGTATCTCCCAATTAAGTAGGGTCTCCATTTGTCCACAACAGTCATAATGGCTAGCATTTCCTTTTCATATACTAACAATTGCTGGTGTTTTGGACTCAAAACTTTGCTCATGTAAGCTAAGGGTTGCTCAGCTTGCATTAATACTGCCCCAATACCCACCCCACATGCATCTGTCTCAATCACAAACTCTAAAGAGAAGTTTGGTAAAGCTAATACAGGGGCAGTACTCATAACTTGTTTCAATTTCTGGAAAGCTTTAACAGCTTCTTCTGACCAACCAAACTTATCTTTCTTAAGCAATTCAATTAGAGGTCTGGCTAGTATTCCATAGCCTTTAACAAACCTTCTATAATACCCTGTTAGTCCCAAGAATCCCCTCAGTTTTTTGGACTAGGCCAATCTGTCATCACTTGTATCTTTCCAGGATCAGTGGTCACCCCTTATTGTGTAATAATATGACCCAAGTACTCTACCTCAGGTTTCCCAAAAGAACATTTACTGAGCTTTACAACAAGCTCTGTTCTTGTAGAATATCAAAGGCCTTTTGTAGATGAATTAAGTGTTCAGACCAGGATGGACTATAGATAAGGATATCATCAACGAAGACTAAGATGAATTTCCTTAGGTAGGGTTGGAAGATCTTATTCATGAGGCTTTGGAAGGTTGAAGGGGCATTAGTGAGTCCAAATGGAATTACTACAAATTCATAATAACCATTATGAGATCTAAAGGCTGTCTTCTCAATATCTCTCTCATTCATTCTAATTTGATGATACCCTGATCGAAGATCCAGGTTTGAAAAGTATTTTGATCCTTCTAACTCGTCTAACAATTCTTCTATCACTGGAATAAGAAATTTATCTTTAACTGTGCAATCACTTAATTTTCTATAATCAATACAAAGCCTCCATGTACCATCTTTCTTTTCAACCATAACAATAGGAGAAGAGAATGGGCTTACACTAGGTCTGATGATACCACGTTCCAGCATCTCCTTGATCATCTTTTCAATCTCATCTTCTAGCTTGCAGGATATCTGTATGGCCTCACATTGATGGGTGAGACTCCCTCATTCAGAATGATTCTGTGGTCATGGTTTCGATGGGGTGGCAGTGTTGTTGGATTCTCAAAAAGGGGTGCATATTGTTGAAGCACCTTCTGCAGCTCCTCTGAGTTGTGCACTTCTTGAGAATGTGATGTTATTCCTATTGCCTGTACTGATTTTGTTTCTTGTGAAGGTTGAATGAATACCATGGACATCATGTGAATTTGACTGGGCTTGTTGAGTGTTTTCTGCATTCGAACATCAGCTATTAACTTGAAAGCCCCAGGTTGGCTGCCTCTTAGTGACACCTTTCTTCCTCCAATTTGGAATTCCATTTTCAATTGTTTAAAATTACACCTTATATCTCCCAATGTAATGAGCCATTGAATGCCCAATACTACATCAGCTTCTCCCAATGGAATAACCAATATATCAACTTTGAAATCTACTCCTTGCATCTTCCAAGTGACTCATGCAGTCATCACAGAACTGTGAACTTTACTGCCATCTGCTACAGACACTGCGAAAGAGGGAATGGTTTCCAATCTACAACCTAACTTCTTGGCCACTACAAGGTCCATGAAATTATGGGTGGAACCTGAATCAATTAAAACATGAACCATTTTTCTCTTAACAGCTCCCTTTAGTCTCATTGTTTTGTAATCACTGGTTCCATCAAGTGCATGGACAGAAACTTGAGGATTCAAGGCTGATTCCTCAGAGTTCTCACCTTCTTCTAACTCATATACCCAAAGAGACTCCGCTACCTTCTCATCCAATTCTAAGATAAACTGTTGTTTCCTTCTACTACACTTATTTTCTGGTGTGTATTTTTCATCACACCAATAACAAAGACCATTTGCCCTCTTCTCATCCATCTTGTTAGTTGATAGCATCCCTGACCCTTGAAATGCTGGCTTACTATCAGTCTTGTTGAATTTGCCAGGACCCGAGGTTCTACTGCCTTCACGATTTTGACTGAATTTGGACCCTCTAAAACTTGATCCCCACATACTGTTAGGTGTGGTTAGTAAGGACTTTGAATTCCTTACTAAGGCTTGTGTGTGACCATGTTGTAATTTTAAGGACCGTTCATCTAACCTTGCTTGGCTATAGGCCTTCATTAGTGTTCTTGGTCCTAGCATCCTTACTTGGACCTCAATTTCAGGTTTTAAGTTGGCTAAGAAGATACTGATGGAATGCTCTTCTGTGAGTTCCACTTGATTCAGTAATTCATCGAATTTGTCAAGAAATTCTTGAACACTCCCATTCTATTTGAAAGCCACCAATTCCGCCATGGGATCTGCATGTACCACATCTCCAAACCTCAAATATACTGCCCTAACATAGTCTTCCCAATTTGGGAATCCTGTGCCATTGAAGGGCCTTACCTTCCATGTTAATAGAAGTGGTTTGGACCTTATTTTCCTCCGAAACGTGCTTGTAATCGAAGAATTGTTCTGCTTTATACAACCAATCGTTAATGTCTTCCCCATTAAATCTAGGAAAATCAAACCTCTGATAACGACCCTCCTGATTAGGGTTTCGACCTCGAACTTGATTTTCCCCAATTTCAGTAGCTTCTGGAGTTGCTTGGGCCGTCGGAACTCCATTGTTGGTCGATAGAGCCAGTAGCATCTGCTTAATTTCTCCTAGAGCGTCACTTTGAATAAGAACTTGTTCACGTAACTCCTCTATTTCACGCTTCATTTCTCCGTTTCTGGTGTTAGTTTCCGGCATGATTTCCGGCCGAGAATCGCCTTGGTCTGATACCAATGTTGCATGTTCGATGAAGAACACAGTCAATGCAATCCTAAAGGGTTGGGATGATGAACAACCCTTGAACAGATTTGCACAATTGAACTGGGAAACAAGAATTAAGAAGAAGAAGAAGATGATTTTATTGATAGAAAGCTCAATATTTTCCGGAATGAGTACAATTGATTTCCTCCCTTGTATTTAACTACCCCTACAAATTGAATTTTTCCGCTGACTTCTAACCACATGAACGGATATAACTGATCACTAACTACTTGTATAGTAAAAAGACTATTATACCCTTAGGCTCCTATCCTTCTAGTTTTAGTTCATAACAAAGGATTAATGAAAAACAGTAAATATTCAATAAAATGGTCGAGGTGGCACAAATTAATCCAAATACCTCCATCGTAAAAAAATAAAATGAAGTTGGACTTGGAGAGATTATTGGAAAGAAAAGTTTAAAGGCTTAAGGAGAGTGGTGAATTTTGGTTGCTGAGATATTGGATTTCACTTTTTATTCAGTGTGTAGCTTTGCTTTACTAGGTGGTAGTTGAAACTTAAGTGTGACTAAAACAAAAAAGATAAGGGGGTATGCATTTTTTGTGGGGACATTCACTCTTCTAGCCCATGTTCTATCTAAGTGGGCGTTTGGACATACGAATTGTAAAATTTCAGAAAAAAATATTATTTTTTTTAAAGTAAAAATAGTATTTGAAAGTTAGAGTTGTATTTAGATATGAATAAAATTTTGGGCTGTTTTTGAATTTTTTTTTTTGAGTGATTTGAAGTAAATTTTTGAAAAACAACCTTTTGGAGTTTTTCAAATTTTTGGAAAATTCGAAATAAATTTATTTTCAAGTAAAAATTAAAAATTTTATGGCCAAATGCTGATTTCGAAAAAAGTAAAATTTTTTGAGAAAAAATGAAAAAAATTGTATGAACAAACGGCCCCTAAGAATTGGCCAAAATGTGAATTAGGACTCTTCCAAAAGAGTGTGAAATAAGAAATCTTGGAATTTTATTGCCCATCAATCACGCCTTGGAAAAGACATGGGGTCACTTTCACCCACGCCCCACCCCAAAACCTACTTGGCCTACCCTACTTTTGCTTAGAGTAATTGAACATAAACCTCTAAGTAACAATTAGTATGTCAGTTTAAGACCTTTTTTACAACGTCTTAATTAGTCAACCTTTATTATAATTCAGGCAATTGCAAAAATTGAAAAGCTTTTGACCTTAAGATAGTACAATAGGATAGGCATTGGAAAATATTTGTAATATGGATTGTCTTGATTTTAATTTGCAAATTAGTAGGAGTAGTGTTTTTTCGGCTATTATTAATATCCAATGTATATTACTAATAAACTCAGATAATACTCAATCGATTAAGTTGATCTGTCATTATCTGTGGTGTAGACCAGTTCTAAATGTCTTCTTCATTTTTTATTTGGTCTGCTTTTCAAAATCTGAAACGACGAAAGACTTTTAGAAAGGAATTGGGATCTAATTACATTTTAAACTAATTTTCACCGAAGTAGAATGAGAAGATATTCCTTAAGTTCTTGATACAGTATCATCTACGGTTGCGGTAGGTATAAAGTTATTCCTTTATCAATTATCATTAATCAAAGGTTTCAGATTGAAATCTTTAAAATGGAGCCGCTTTTAGTAGGAGTGATTCAACTCCAAATTGAAAATTTTTAACACTAATCTAGGGCCTCTGAAGTAGGGGTGTACATGGGGCGGTTTGGTTCGGTTTTTTATTAAACCAAAATCAAATCAATTATGTCGGTTTACTAAATTCATAAATCAAATCAAACCAACATAAATTCGGTTTTTTCGGTTTCGGTTTTAGTCGGTTTTTTCGGTTTTTCGGTTTTTTTCGGTTTTTTTTTCGATTTTCCTTTTTAGTTATATTATTCTTGAAAAAGATATCAAATAATCACCAATTATCTGCATGATTACTATTTTTCTTAATAATATATGAGGAATACCAATTATTCGTATAAATCATAATTCCAAGACCTTCCATAATAGAAAATGACAACAAACATGCGACAAAGCAAAGCACTGTAAACTTGATAAACCTCAACACTAAAATAATCACTAATTATGTGAGCAAAATGACAAGAAGGAAGCTCGTGTGATGTGGTGGAATGGTTTCAAATATTTGGGTTTCTTTGATTTTGGAATTGGAACATAGGTAAGATATGGAATAATCTATTTTATTGTTTATTGTCTTGTTGGATTTTAGTTTGGGCTTGATATTTAGGTTATGTAGATAAAATCTACTTAGTGGATAGTGAATTTACAAGCCCACAAATAAATAATATCTCAAGACATTGAAAACTATAAAATAGTTTAAAAAATACTTACAAATTAGATTTTAATGATTATTTTTTATGTATAAAATTTCTAAAATTTATTTATATATAACGTCGGTTTGGTTTAGATTCGGTTTGACTTATTTTTTGTTAATGCCAAACCAAACCAAGAGCGATCGGTTTTTTATTTTCCAACGCCAAACCAACCAAACCAAACCATAAGTCGGTTTTTTTCTTCGGTTTGACTTGGTTCGTCGGTTCGGTTTGGCTTGATGGTTTGGCTTGTACACCCCTACTCTGAAGTGAGTACGGGGCACTGAGCTGGAAATAAAGAAAAATATACACCGATATCAAAATGTGTATTAAAATTAAGATATTTGAATCTGAATACACATCTGAATATATTAAGATGTATATTAAGATCTGAATAGAAATAATTAAGACTGTTTGATTTTTAATATCTGAATGTATAAAATTTATCTTTATTGAAAATTAATAAATATAAATTCAAATGAAATACTAACTAATCTAAAATTCTATCAATAAAATATATAATTTTTTAAAATACGATAGTTGGTGGTGGTGATGACTAACGTGTGAATGCCGACTAAAGGTGGTGGTTGATGGTAGTTTTGGTTGATGACGGTGGTTCATGCTAGTAGCTAGTAGTAATTGGTAGTGATGACGATTATGATTGAGGATGGTGGTGGTGGGTGGTGATAGTTAATAATGGTGGGTGGTGGTAGTAGTTGTGACTGATGAAGGTGGTGGGTTATAATGATGGGCATTGGGCAGTGCCGGCTGTGGTTGTTGATGGTGATGAGGTGATCAGTTTTGCTAGATGAGGTGTATGAGTGTTGATTGTGGGTGAGAATGATTATGGTGATCGAAGTAGTGGGGATAGTGTGTAGTGATGGTCGATAATGGTGTGTGGTGGTGGTGGTGGTAGTGACATGGTGGTAGTTGATAATTGTAGGCGGTGGCGGCAGTTAATAATGAATATGTGATAGCATCTTAATGAAATTAAGTCTCTGTTATAGATCTTAATCATACATACCTCTTTAGACTCAATAAGTGATTGTGAAGTAAAAAAAAACACATTAATGATTAAAATCTTAATAATTAAGATTTAGATTATAAAAACAAACGCACTTAATGTCTGAGATCTCCACGATTAAAATTTAGATCTCTGCAAACAACTTAGGCCATATACTATCCTTTGAACTTAATCTATGATTGACAACTTTACCTATCATGTCAATTCTTGAAAGATTCCAACAATCAAGTATGCTTTTTTAAATGTAAAAATGTTAATGATTTTGCAATGTATTTTTGTGCATGCATGAATATCATTACCTTAACTTATAACTTTGGGAATAAAACTCACGGACCCGGCAAGAACTAGAAGTCTAGAATCACCTAGTGTTATCCATGTGAAAAAGCAATGGTGGGATTGTCCTTCAATTTGGAATTTTTGTTACAAACAAAAGCTTGTGTCTCCTAATCTATTACATCTTGCCTTAATATCTTCAATGGCCCATGTCGGAATATTTTTCTATTTTATCTTTTTATACTTCATTGAAAGGAGGGCATTGACGTAATTGATAAAGTTGTTGCTATGTGACCAGAATGTCACGAGTTTAAGCTATGAAAACAGCCTCTTGTAGAAATGTAGGGTAAGGCCAATTGACCCTTGTGGTCTAGACCTTGTTCGGACCCCGCACATAGCGAAAGCTTAGTACACCGGATTACTTCATAAATTTTGTGTGCATCTCGAATTTGAACCCGAAACGTAAAGTAATTTTTGAACCCTTTTGTCAATATGTGTATGAAAATTTTCCTCACATCGCGAGGATTCAACAACTTATGCATTTAAATATCACTAGTTTTAGGATACGCTCGTTGTGCGTGTACCTTACACCAATGAATATAAAATTTAAAAGTTACATAAACATTATATTAAAATTTGTGTTTGAGTTATAAAATTAAATCTAACAAAATATTAAATTATTACTGCAAAAAGTATTATTCAATCACTATATTTTTTATTAACTCTTTTTCGTTTTGGAGTGAGCTTTCTTTTTCTATCCAGGCAGATAACCATGTATATATTTTTTTACAGAAATAGGAGGTTAAGATTGTAATGAAATTACTTATAATGAATTCTAAAAGGACTATGCTACTTAGCAAAAAATATGGAGCGTATGTTTAAAAAAAATCCTAAACAATTTGTAATCTTAGCTATCGTCTGAAGTTGGCTATTTGATAATTGCTACACTCTAGACGTCGATGTGTTAAAGAACATTGATATATACTCTCTCCTTTAGGCGCGTGAAAGTGAAGACTAATTGAAAAATCAACTTCCAAAAATGACATTTCAATATAATTATATATTTTTCCTTGCTTCATCTTAATATACAGCACATACTTTTTCCTCAAAGTATTTCTTCAATCAAGGTTTCAAAACAATGTTTAAAAAAAAATGCAATATCTCTTTTGTGTTTTTGGTTATTAACTTATAATTATGACTTTTGAAATATTTTTAGCACTAATGTTAGTAACATCTAGAGCTTTAAAAGTCGTACATATTTACTAAGCAAAACACACAAAGTTTGAGAAGCTAAAATATCATTGAATATAGAAGGAACACAGACTGATATTATCAATTTAGTAATACATAGTTCATATTTATTCTTTGTGGACTTTATCGTTTTTTGTTTACTTGTTATATTCAAACTTATTTCTCTCGTTTGAGTTGGCAATATAGTTATTTGAAATTAAATTTTTGATTTTTCTTATTTGAGCACGAATTAAACTAAGGAGTTATCGTTATTTTATGCAATTCAAGTAAAAAAAATAACTAATATGAATTAAAAAATATTTCAATTTTGAATTCTAAATATTAAGAGTTCCCATAATAAACTTTCACTTAATTTTTGAATTTTAAATAAAATAAATAGTAACAATGATATTTAATATATAAGATGACGTATGTGTGTTATCTATCATTATTAATTAAAGTACTTATATTAAGTATAAAAAATGTATAAGTCACCTTAAATACTTTGTCTACCTATGAAAAATTAGAATTTTTGCCACTCACATGGTCCAAAAAAGAAAAGGACAAGGAGTTAAAATTTGAAAACATGCACGAAGACTAAAACTTTGCAATTTATTACAATTCCTAACGTGTAAAAACTTGGAAACATGGAAGGGTTATATGTAAGGAAAATAGTTACATTAAATACAGAAAATATTTCTAAGTAAAATCTAACTCCAGATTAGATTCCTAAATATTAGGAATTTTTACATAGTTCTATTAAGGAAAAAATTAATTAATTTAAAGTTCTAACTATTAGAAAAATAATTAAATTATAGCTACAATTTTATCCAATGTGAAATCTATTTTTAAAGGGTAAAAAAGGAGAATAATATTTCGCTAAGGGCCTTTGTGCTTTTAATATAATACTCCCTCCGTTTCAATTTATGTGAACTCTTTTGACTGGGCACGGAGTTTAAGAAAAGAGAGAGAACTTTTGAATTTGTGGTGTAAAATGAAGCACATATATTTTGTGTTGCTATAAATTATTGCATAAAGGTAAATTGTTTCCAAAGAGGGGAAGAAGTCATTCTTTTTTATAGGAACTAAAAAGAAAATATGTTCACATAAATTGAAACGGAGGGAGTACTAATTTTATAATATGCACTTTGCGCGTGTACCAAATCGATAAATATATACTTTAAAATTCGATAAATATTATTAAGGAATATGTTTAAGTTAGTAAATAAAATTTTAACAAAAAAATGGAAGTTCCAAAAACAATGAATATTGATCCCATTTAATTAACTCAATAAAGAAAAGAATTTCAGTTCTACAAAAGTCCTCAATGTCTTGTTGTGTTTGTCAAATATTGATTTTTTTTTTAATCTTTTAGAGATTTGAAATAAAGAAGTTGGTTTATAACTCCTAGGAAAAAAATGATAAGTAGTATAAAGTAAAATTAATTAATGTTGAGTTAATATTTACGAAAAATAATATGACTACGAATGCGTACCGATGGTTTTCTTGGACGCCACCAACTCTAACTTGTGCTAGAAGTACATGTGCAGAGATACTCAATTTTATACAAATTAACGTATATACAATAGTTTAAATATTTAATTTGGAACAAAAGTGCACATCCAATGGAACCTTAAAATTCTATATCAAATTATATTTACATTCCTAATTTCTATGTCTAGTTACAAAAAGATGTTATAAACGAATTGTTTGATATTTATTTAGTTGATTTTAGTATCCTAAAAATTAGGATTTTACATAGTGATTTAAATAAGGAAAGCTTTAATATATAAAGTTTTAATTGATTTCAAACTACTAAGTATTAGGAAAATAAGAAAATAACTATTTTGACATATTAGGAAAATAACTTAAATTACTACTTTGTCCAACGGAAAATTTATTTTAAAAGAGTAAAAAAAGGCGATCGACATTTCGCTGAGTGCCTTCGTGTTTTAATAAAGTATATAGATTTGTAGTGGATAATTAGGGAAGGAGATTTAATTTAGTACCTTTCATTACATGTAGCTCCATACCTAGATGGATTTTTTATCAAGAAAATTAAGAAGGCAAAGAATGTTTCTCTTTTTCAGTTTCATAACAATAAAATGAAAATACCCATCATGATTACTTTTTTCTGACGTCCGTTAAGGTTTATCATAATCAAGAGCGAATGGCCTTACTACTGAAAATAATCAGCCTTCACACCTACTTTTAATTAGGTTTAACTGAAATTTAAGTAAAGATCTTAGAGTATGATGATTGGAACCTTGTTTGTGCGTGCACCTTAAATTATTTTATAGGGTAAAAATATGTTTATATTAAATGATCGCACGAGGAAATGACGTGTGGAGCTGAAGACAGAGGATAATTGAATCCGAAGGCAACGATCATGTCTGTTACCAGAGAGAATGATACTCATAAAGATGAAATAAATATCTGTCACGGGGTAGCATTTAATGAGGAATATTCTATAGTATTAAGTACACGGCCTGTTACAAGGAATATGACATTCACTGCCTGCCGTTACACATTCTTCAATGGCTCTTATAATTGACACTAAAGAGGGGCTTGATCCAAGGACCTTATTCCGTAGGTGCAGCTATAAATAGTGAGCTCTATTATCGTTGGAAATGAGATTAATTTTCTAAAAAACCTACGCTACACTCTATTCAAAGCTCAATATAATTTTATCTTCTTGTTTACTGATGTCATTGCTATTGTCCCCGGAAGCTTTGCTCCCGGAATTACTATTTTTGCTATTCCACCTCAAGGCTAAGTATTACATTTTTGTCTAATTTATCTATTATTTTAGGATCAAGTTAATTCACTTATCTATAAACCACGTATACATTTAACTGTACTATTTTACGGGTAAATAGTTTGGCGCCCACCGTGGGGCTTAGACAGTTGTGTAATTAAGTTGGTCCTTGCCTCTTTTACTAACACGTTTGATTATTTGTTCTTAGCAAAAAAATATAGAAAATGGCAGATAATGGTATTAACATCATACACAACCTCGAGACCCAAGGAAATCAGCCTTGGCACGAGGATTCAATCAATAATACCCGCACTGAGGGGAACGAGGCCACACCAGTCCATGATAGGCGGTACCCGCGACATGTTCGAGAGGAGACTCTTGATGATGCCGAAGAACAGCACGTCGTCGAAGAGGTAAGGATATTGCAGGAGCAACAAGAGGACATTTTAGGCCATCTCACACAGGATGATAAGGTTATGACCTAGTTGAAGCAAGCGTTATCGGATGCTTCCAATAATGCGAATGGACGAGTTCCAGTTCCTTCCGGTGCTCCCACAAATCAAACAACATAGAAGGTCGACAACAACATCCAGAGGGGCGAGTTCGGCTTTGATGGGGCCGTAGGGAGCGGATCTGATCACAACAACGAGAGCGATCAATCCCTTCAAAATGAACTCATACAGTTTATGAGGGAAGTGAATGCCCGCATGGACCAAATATCGGGCGCATCATTAGTGCTGAAAGGGTCAGACTCAAAGAAGTACACTCAATTTTCGTAGAAACTAAGTGCGACACCAGAATTGATCTTGAAGCAGTTTACAATGCCAGACATGCCGAAATATGACGGGACTTCAGATCCTTAAGAGCATATTACCATCTATACAACGGCAGTGAAGAGGGACGATTTAGCTCCCCACGAGATTGAATCAGTTTTGCTGAAGAAATTTGGAGAGACTCTCATGAAAGGAGCCTTGACGTGGTATTCGCTTTTGCCCGAGCATTCCATAGACTCCTTCTAGATGCTCGTGAATTCCTTCATTAAGGCCCATGCCGGGTCTAGAAAGGTGCAGCCCGAAAGGCCGATATATTCAGGATTGCACAAGAAGAGTCCGAGTTGCTACGGGAGTTCGTAACCTGATTCTAGAAGGAAAAGATGTTGTTATTGGTCGTTCCGGATGAACGGGCGACTGAAGCATTGACCAAGGTCTGAATCCAAGATATTCCGATGCTTCCCGGAAGTTGAAAGAAAGCTTACTTGAGTTTCAAACGGCAACTTGGGAGATGTTCACAATCGGTACGGATCAAAAATAAGGATTAAAGATGATAAGCTCGGTTTCTCAGCGTCGGTTGTGGGTTGGGACAAGGAGAAGAATAGAGAGAAATCAAAATATGATTTTGACACTAGATCGACGGTCTTCGAGCAGAAAGGTTTTGCCCTATGAACGGGCCGAAGGAAGCGACAGAGGTTCTTGGTCGGGGGATAGGTTTGTTACCGATAGAAGAACTGATTACGGCCGGAACAACAAGTCATTACAAGACAAGAAAACGTCAGGTTTTCAGGATTCTTCCTACCTAAGACTTTTACAATATAACTTTAATGTCAGTATAATAGAGTTGGCGTCGGTTATGAGGAACATTAAAGAAGCACGGTTCTCAAAGCCAATAAGATCCGATCCTAACCAGAGGGATCCTAATTTGTGGTGTGAATGCCACGGGACAAATGGTCACTGGACCGGGTTGCCGGCATCTGCACGAAGAGGTGGCGACATTGCTGAAAAATGGCCATCTCAAAAAAAATTTAAGTGATCGGGATAAAAATAATTACGGTCGCAATCATGATAACACGGAGCCCTCAAAAGGAGGAGAAGATCCCCCACGCTTGACGATTAACATGATTTTCGAGGGAAACGAGATTAACAGGGTTACATTCTCGGCGACAAAAAAAATGAAAGTGTCAGTAACCCACATCAAGGGGATCAAAGAAGTCGCTGAAGACGACATCACTTTCACGGAGGAGGACACAGATGGATTGTTGCTACCGCTGGTAACTCTTTAAATGTATTAGATTTTAAAATCAAACGTGTTTTGGTGGATCAAGGAGTTCGGCCAATATTATACAATGGAGGGTATTGGAACAAGCCAAGCTCATCGGAAGCATCATTCCGGCCATAAAACTCCTTGCCGGGTTTAACCTAGCAAGCGTGACAACCCAAGGCGAGATCCTGTCGCCCACGAATGCCGAAGGGGTGATGAAGACGACTCTTTTCGAGATGGTAGATGGTGATATGGGTTATAATATTATCTTGGGAAGATCATAGTTGCACGAGATGAAGATTGTGCCATCGATATATCACTAGTTGTTGAAATTCCAATTACCGAGGAAATTAAACAATTAAGAGTTGAACAACTGGCGGCAAGGGAGATGAATGCTATTTCGGTCTCTAGTAGCAAGGGAAAAGAGCATGCGGCATAGAAATTACAAGAACTGGCGCCTGCTCCCGAGTCAAGCAAAGTCAACCAGAAGGAAGAGGCGTCAGAATCTTATCAGGTCCCGAGGTATTTCTAAGTACCAAAAGAGACGGACGCAAGAAAATCCACAGCGAAAGATCTTGATCAAGTCACGTTATTCAAAAAGTTCTTGAAGAGGAAATTCCATTTTTGGACAAGACTGCACCCCGAAATAAGTTCTGGATTTATTGAATTTCTTGAATTTAATATCGATTATTTTGCGTGGTCGCATGCAGATATGGCAGGTATGCCACCGGAAGTGGTCATACATAAGCTAAGCATGGATCCCAACATTCCTCCGGTAAGATAGAAAAAATGTCATATTGCAGAGGCCAGTAACAAATTTGTCAAAGAAGAGATAACTCGCCTACTTGATATCGGTTCAATGCAAGAGGTAAAGTATCCATACTGACTAGCTAACATAGTAGTAGTGCTAAAGAAGAAAAATAAATCCCGCTTGTGCATGGACAATAAGGACTTAAATAAGGTGTGCCCAAAAGACTCGTTTGCATTGCCGAACATTGAACAAATGATTGATGCAACGATCGAGCATGAGTTGATGAGTTTCCTCGATGCTTATTCCGGGTACAACCAAATTAAGATGAACACGGAGGATCAGGAAAACTCGTTCAAAACGAATTACGACACGTATTGCTATAATGTGATGCCCTTCAGGATAAAGAACTCTAGATCCACTTATCAACGGCTCGGAAACAAAATGTTTGAAAAACAAATAGGGAAAACCATGGAAGTTTATATAGACGATATACTTCTTAAGTATTTGAACGCAGATGATCATCTTAAACACTTGCAAAAATTTTTTTTTAACATCTTAAGGAAGCATAACATGAAGCTTAATCCCGATAAGTGTGCATTTGGTGTAAGCCCCGACAAGTTCCTGGGATTCCTAGTTGTCACAAAGGGGGATTAAGGTTAAACCCGATGAAATCAAAGCCATCGAAGACATCACAGAACAAATATCAAGTGTAAAAGAGGTGCAAAGGCTCACGGAGCGATTGGCCCTTTAAGCAGGTTCATTTCTCAGTCTTCGGAGAAATGCCATCATTTCTTCTCGTTACTCAAAAAGAAGAACAATTTCAAATGGACCCCAGAATATCAGAAAGCTTTGAGGGATTTGAAAGGTATTTGTCAAGTGCTCCATTACTATTGAAGCCGGAGGAAGGCAAAAAGTTATTTTTCTACCTAGCAATCTCAGAGGTAGAGGTAAGCGCCGGTTTGGTCCGTGAGGACAAAGGAACACAATCTCTCATTTATTACGTTAATAGAATTTTAATGGGAACAGAAACTCGCTACCCGCATATATAAAAGTTGGCCTTCGCCCTCGTAGTCGCTGCTCAGAAGCTAAAGCCTTACTTCCAATGTCACCCGGTAGATATGGTGACACATTTATCCTACAGAATATCCTTCATAAACCCAGACTTTCAGTTAGGCTGGCCAAGTGGGCCGTCAAAATGAGTGAATTTGACATAGAATACAAACCTAGGACTGCGATTAAGTCATACATTTTGGCCGATTTGTGGCCGATTTCAGTCTGGGATTGTTATCTTTGGCAACCAAAGAAGCAGTAATGGTGGCAGAATCGACATCAGGGGTTTGGACCCTATTTATAGACGGAGGTTCCAATGTAAAAGGGTCCGAGATCAATATAGTATTAATCACACATTCGGGAGAAACTCTAAGGCATGCCATAAGAACGATTCCTCTGACTAACAATGAAGCAGAGTATGAAACTTTGATTACAGGTCTCGAATTGGCATGAGACTAGATTCTGAGGTCATAGAAATTAAGTACGACTCCCAGATGGTGATAAATCAGGTCTATGGAATCTTTAAAGCGAAAGAAGAGCGCATGTAGCAGTACGTAGTGAAGGTTCAGGCTCTGCTTGCTCGGTTCTAGGAGAAGTCAATTATGCATATCCCGAGGGAAAAAATGCAAAAGCGGACGCATTAGCTAATCTTGTCTTATCTACGAAAATGAAGGGATCGAAATCCGGTATGGTCATACAACTTATGCACTTGGTTATGGACGTAGATAGCTACTACGAGGTAAATGCGGCTAATTTGGTCTGGAATGGAGGAATGAGATCATTAATTACCTCGAGCACAGAAAGTTGCCTGAAGATCATAAAGCATCCCAGGCGCTGCACGCTAAAGCAACGAGGTATAGTTTCAAAGGAGGTCAATTGCACAGGAACTTTTTCCAAGACTCGCTGGCCCGATGTTTAGGAGCCTACGAAGCTAATTATGTTATGCGAGAATTCCACGAAGAGATATGTGGAAACCATTCGGGCAGACTCGTTATTACTAAAATTGGTAAGGGCATGATACAATTAGCCCTAAATGGAACAAGACGCCAAAGATTTTGTTCAAAAATACAATAAGTGTCAGCGCTACGCACCGTTGGTACATCAACAGTAGAACCATTGCATGCAGTTTTGTCTCTACGGCCATTCATGAAGTGAGAAATGGATATCGTCGGACCACTACCGCCGGCCCCTGGTAAGGTAAGGTTTCTTTTGATTTTAACTAACTATTTTTCTAAATGGGTTGAATCATGTCCTTATTAGAAAATCGGTGAACGTGAAGTGGTGGATTTCTTGTGGGAGAACATAATTTTCAGATTTGGGATACCAAAAAGACATAGCCCGCGTCAAATTCCTTGAAGACTTGAAAATCAAAATGATCACATCTTCGCCCTATCATTCGAGTGCAAATGGTCAAGAGGAATCAATGAATAAAGTGATTATACAAAATCTCAAAAAGAGATTGGAAACAACTAAAGGCAAATGGCCGGAGAAACTTCCAGGTGTGTTATGAGCGTACCGAACAACGGCCAAATCAAGCGCGGGAAATACTCCTTTCACCCTTGCGTACGGAGCAAAAGCCATGATCCCGGGGGAAGTAAGGTAGCCTAACTTGAGATAATTCCAGGCGAATGAAGAAACAAACAATGAAGCAATGCTGGTCAATTTAGAGCTGCTTGATGACCGCAGGGACTTGGCACATATAAGGATGGTAGCTCAAAAGTAGAGAATATAAAGATATTACAATCAAAGAGTCAACCTGCGCTATTTCAAAGTGGGAGACTTGATTTTAAGGAAAGTTACTCAAAATACGTGGGAACTTAATGCAAGGAAGTTAGGTCCAGCATGGGAAGGCCCATATCGGGTTTCAACTATCACCGGGAAAGGATCATACGAGTTGGAGAATCAAGATGGAGAAAATTCTCCAAGTAACTAGAACGTGGCACACCTCAAGAGATACTATTGGTGATGAACATCACATGTACAGAAAGTATGTGTTGCACTCTTTTTTCCTTTATCCAGATTTTGTTCAATTGGATTTTTCTGGCAAGGTTTTTAACGAGGAAACAACAAAAAATATACTATGAGGGAAGCTTCAACAGCAGCAATAATACCTTAAAATGACAAGGCCATATGCAAAGAACTATTATGGAGTGATTATATAGTCGTTGCTCGATAACAAAGTTCCTACCAGAAAGTTAAGTTTACTATCAAACAGAGATTATCCGACTGTTCACATGTGCAATCCGCTGGGGCATTGTTAGATAGTCTTTGGCTCGATAGCTTAAATTCCTAAGGGGAAGCGAAGTTTGTTACCGAACTAAAAATTATCTAGCAATTCACTAGTGGAATCCTCGTAGGTGTAAAACTTCCAGTGTTCAAATTTGCATTATTCGCATTCGAACACTGGGGCGGGGAATGATACGAGGATACGGCAACAACGAGTACCGCTTCAACCGAAATATGAAACACAGAAGCATAGTTGTATTATCGGGACTGGGGACTGCATAGCTAACCATGTAGAAACAAGTTGTACAAGTTAGCCACACGTAATAGTAATTTCTTTTTAGCATAACGAATGCTTATGTATTTTTGATAATGGAAAAAATAAAGTGAAGTCATTTTATTTCTATCTTGTTTCTTGTCTGAACGATGAATTGATTCTATCATTTGAAAGTTAAACAAGTACTTCAAATGTTAGTGCCGTAATGAACATGAGACGTCCTATTTAAGAGCACCGTAAACATAAGAGGTCTCTCTCTTATGAAAACCCTCACGATAAAGGGTTGATTTCAGAATAACGTACACCCAAAATATAAATGCTTGCGGGGAAAAATACACCCAAAGCCTTGCATGATCAGATGCAAACAGAAAACTTGCGCAAAACACTTAAACAAAAAATGATGCAAAGATCAAACTTGCATAAATATTTAAATGAAAGTACATAGAAAAGAAAACTCATGAAATATTTGAGGCAAAAAATGTTTTTATTTACAATGAATGTGCCAAATGGCATAAGTACAAAAGTTGTAAAAAGAAATCAAAACCGCGCCTCTAGGAGAAGTGGGTAGATCTGCTGCCGGTTCAGTGTCTTGGCCTTCATCATTTTGACCTTCAACATCATCGATTTCCGGTTCCTCTTCAGTTCCTAAGAATTTGAAATCTGAACTGGAACCAGAAGAATCGGTAGCATCAAGCCTGACTGCAAGATCCTTTTTAGCAGTTGACTCCAGCTCACAGGCTTTAGCGATTTCGACATCAAAATCAATTACACCCGTTTTTCTCCTCATGTTGTACATAGCATATATTTTTTCAACAACGAGGGAAGCCATTCAATGCTTTAGTTCTTCTTTAAGTTGGTCAACCTCAGCAGAAAGATTTCCTCGCATGGATCTAACACACCGGAGGCTAATATCGAGATCATGGACAGTAGAACCTAAAAGTCTATTATGCTCAATGGTCTTCTTATACTTCTCCTCTAATTGGACATACTTAACCCTGAAAGCAACAAGCTCTTCAGTTTTGGAATTCAAGGCCGCCTCCAAATTATTTATTCTTTCATTGGAGGCGACCTCGCAATTGGATGTAGTAAGAACGAAATTATGGACTTCAGCAGCCTACTTTTCCCTCGCCTCTTCAAATTGAACCCTTAACAGGGCGAACTCTCGGCTAAGGGTCTCTACTTCTTGCTCGCTTTATTGCAACCGGTCCTCCAACACAACAGTCTCAGCAGCTTTAGCTTCCAGTTCTGAGAGGCGAGCAGTAGTTTGGTCCTGCTTGGAGGTAAGTTCTTCCTTATATCGAATCAACCGTTGGAGGCCCTAGAAAGCAAGAAAATTGACCTGCAAAACAAAAAGTGCAAACTCGAAATACTACTATATCAAAGATAACGAAGGAAATGAAGAATATACTGCTGCGGCGTTGTGCATAACATTGTTCAACAAACACTCTCCCGAGAGAGCTTGTATCGCTTCCCTATCTTTTTCTGAAGCCAAAGGCTTCAGATAGTTAGCAAGTTCCACCAACAGGGACAACAGATTACATCTGGTAGAGACCGAGAGAGTAACAATCCTTCTTTTTTATGGATCTTCTGAGAGGGTGGCATAATTTTTCCCTAAGCTCCCATGAACTGGGACTGGGGGAGAGGAACATCCTCATCTAGGACAACTGCGGCCAGTGGAGGTGATGTAGAGTTGTTGGCGGTAAAGGAAGAGTTAGTGAAGAAGGAGATGAAGCTGATGGCATTGAAGGATGAGAAGTGGTTGCGTCAAGCACAATGCTGGTTTTTGGTTGCTCGTCAACCGAAGACGGCACGGACCAGTACTCAGCCTCATGGTACCGGACGTAGAGACTGGGATCTGAAAGCGGGATTTGGCATTTTCCACCATCTTAAACTCCCCAGAGCACCGAGGCATCGTCCTCGATTGGTGTAACTAATTCAACATATTGAGCAGTTTGTTGAGCCGAGGAAGGTTTTCGTCTTCTATTTAGAGAAATCCCCTCCTTGCTGGCTTAAGCATCATCGTGAATCATCACGGTGTCTATGGCCAACCCGAGCGAGGGGCTCGTCACCACAACTTCTAGAGATGACTCGAGAGCGACATTCATCGCCCTCTTATTCTTTCCCCCTGCCGTAGAGGAACGTCTTCTATTTGGTTGTTTGTTCTCTGGCCGGGACTCCGACCCGAAGACACTTGTTTGTATAAAAGCCTCATACAACAGCCTCGCAATATCAACAGGATTAGCCAAAATTTCTTCCTCGGGGATGACAACTGAGCCCTAGGGTAGACCTGAATTCAACTGGAGAGAAGGGTCAAACAACTTCCTTATATGAACAGGTAATAAAACAAAATGAGTTCGACTTACCACAATTTTTGGCCTTCCACCCGTATTTAAGGCACAGTTCTTTCCACTTGCGGGTTTCGAGCGTAGTAACGTCTAAAATTTTCTGGACCCATTGGTCCAAGCCTTCAACCCTATGTGAAACCCACTGAGTCGCTGAAATAAGTAAAAGAAGAAGGGTCAATAATGATGTGGAATGATCTTTAATAGAAGAAGAAACAAATGGTAGAGACTTGCGAGTGCAGTTCCATAATTCCTGAAAGGTTCGAGCCGTGGCCAGAATGATGACACTGGTGGCGAATGAAACAAACTGTTCCATCCACCCATGGTCGTTGTCATCATCCATGCTGCATAGCAGAGCATGGTGGTCGCGTTTGCTGAAATTTATCATTTCCCTGCGGAAGATCTTAGGGGAATAGAGGTTTATCACTCGAGCTTAGGTTAGCTCTTCTCCCATCTCCTGGCATAGACACCGAAGACCAGCGATTGTCCTCCATACGGAAGGACTTACTTGTGCCAAGCACACTTGGTAGCGGAGACAGAACTCCACGATGACGGAGTCAAGCTCTCCACTCAAAGGGAACACTCCCAAAGTAAAGGGATACATGTAAAAATATGTAAAACCCTTCTTGGAAAAAGTTATCTGTTCCGCCAGGTCGGGAGCAATAATATCCAAATCTTGACAGTGGCAGTATTCCTTCACAACGGGGATACTGGAAGGATGGATGGAAGAACGGTATAAGCTAATAGCTCACGTACGTGGGTGAGCAGAAGGATACTTCTCTTCAAAAAATTTGGTAGTGACTAGACTCTTTGAGATGATGGTGATCACCGTAGGAGGAGCAAAATCATCGGCTTTATCTTTGTTCTTTGAAGAACTAGGGTTCTGAAAAAAGAGGCCATTTTTAACCAAAAGGAAGGTATTCTTTCAAAGAAGAAGGTTAAAGAAAGGTTAAAGACGAAGTAAGAGTTGAGTAAAGAAAGTTTGACAAAATTTAAAATATTATGAAGTGTAAATGAAAGAGGTTGATGCGTATAAGTAAAGATATAGCCAGCTAAAATCGTGGACATAATTGCCTCGATAACCGGCAAAAGTGATGCTAAATCGTGAGATGACGTGTGTTTAGGGCATTAAATGGAGAGACGTACGTCTAATCAACTGTCAGAAATTTTTCAGAGGGGGTTAGTGAATTTTTCGCCAAAAGAGGTGTTTCTACCAACTTTTCAGTGACACAAAGTTATGGCACTGGAAAGAGGGGGACTATCTGTATAGGGTAAAATATGTTTATATTAAATGATCACATGAGGAAGTGACATGTGGAGCCGAAGACAGAAGATAGTTGAATTCGAAGGCAACGATCTTGTATGTTACCAGAGAGAATGATACTCATAAAGATGAAATAAATGTCTGCCACCTGGTGACATTTAATAAGGAATATTTTACAGTATTAAGAACATGGCCCGTTACAAGAAATATATCATTCACTGCCTGCCGTTACACATTCACCTAGGACCTTGTTCCCTAGGTGCAACTATAAATAGTGATATCTATTATTATTGTAAATGAGAGGAATTTTCTAAAAAAAACCTACTTTATACTCTATTCAAAGCTCAATATAATTTTATCTTCTTGTTTACTGATATCATTGTTATTGTCCTCGGAAGCCCTGCTCCCGGAATTGTTATTTCAGCTATTTTATCTCCATCTCAAGGCTCATTATTACATTTTTGTGCATCTATTATTTTAGGCTCAAATTAATTCACTTGTTTGTAAATCACGTATAGATTCAACTGTATTACGGGTAAACAATTATCAAAATGCAGTCCAACTAACAAAGTACAAACCCAGAAGAAGACGTATATCCATTTCATTTATCTATTTCCGAGTAGGGAATGGAGAATGGAGAAGCATTCGGTAGGGAGCTTTACTTTTTTAAGTGTGCTTGTCTGTTGTGAATTCGGATTAATTGAGCCAGTAAATTCCGGATACTAAATGATTAAACCGTGAAAAGGAACTCTATTTCAGAGCATACAGACTATGAGCTAACCTCAGAGCTTGATTAGTATCTCTTGTGGTTTAAAGAAGCAACTACATGGATTGCTTGGTCAGATTATTCAGACAACAAATTTATCCCTCATACTATAACATACATTATTTATTGACATTCAATTCTACCAATGGACGAATTATTGAATGAGTCATCTTGCTTTCAAAGTTAAGGAGTCTAACTGAGTATCCCAAGTAAATGGAATGGTATGTCAAACATGACGATAGCTTCCAAATTTCTGGTGGAAAATACAATTTCAGTAGAGCTTAAAAAGATCTTACCAATTCCCAGTAGTAAGCAATGCAAATGTCTAGCTACTTCGCATATTCAACATCCAATCTAACCTCTAATTAAACCTGTCAAAAACAACGGTAGGCGAATTAATCTATGTACCCAAACCCATCACTTAAAAGTGTCTACAATATGCTAAGATATTTTTATGGCACAAAATTACAGCATTTTATAGGATACAACTACATGGATGATGTTGGAGGGCACCTAACATTGTTTATATTTCTTCTTGAGAAACAACTTATGGGGCAAACTGAGATACCCGAATAGGTGTTACCATATATTATCAGACCCTCTATATATCTAATTCATTCAGGATTGCTAAGTGAGATCTGTTTTCAAACTTAAGCCACTCTACAGGTGACCATTGATAGTCACAAATTGTAGCATTAACTAGTACAAACATGTTCAACACAACTTGTACAAAGTACTATATATCCTTTGTACAAGCAGATTTAAGAAGGATTTTGACCAACACAAGAATAGGTTATGAAAAGATATAACCATAAGTTGCATGATGGACAAGCCTTAAGATGTGCAGGAAGTTTAGGAACAATACTGATGTAGTGCATTAATATACATGATGTTTACTGTACATGTTTACTGAAAGAAAGCTATGGAAAATTTTGAAGGGTACTTTAAAGAAGTTCAAGCAACAAATTAGAACTGACCTCTTTCCTTAAACTAGAGAAATTACTCTCCCGCGAATTCTGAATTTACAACATGAGCCATCTATTTCACAAATGCCATTCAAGGAACAAGTTGAAAACCCAATTGGATGGAAGCTAATAAACAATATCATTCATGAAACAACCATTTCAACCTCCCTGAGCCTCCATATCTTCAACCTCAGAGAATGTGAATACGGAAGACACAGTTAAAGTTTATCATTCAGCAATGTACCCATTTTTAACATAGCCCAATCTATCCTTTGACAGTAAGGTGTCAGAGATTGCAGCATTCTAATTCTCCAAAAACAATTTTAGTGGAAGAACGGAAAAACTTCTCGAACACTGAATCCTGAGTTTATATATTGCTCAACCATTATAACTTTCACAAATGACATGCAGGGAACCAGTAGAAAACCAACTCCGATTTGAAGAGAAAAAACAGCAACGTTATTCATGACCATCAAATAGAATAATAATCATGGAAACGATATTACCACAAATTGCATAAAATGAAGCAAATTTCTATTAGTTCAGGCAGTTATAAGAATGATATTCAATTATTGTATTCAGAAGATCAGTTTATTGTACATGGTATAGTAAGCCCTGTGTGGCAGGGAGAGAAGTCTATGAATATGTAGCGCGCCACTTTAACAATTACAAACGAATAAAAAGAATTTAGCCTTTACCAGCTGTCATAGTCCTCGTAACTCTCAATAACTAACACTTCTCCATGAATCCGTGATCACTATTGTATGCAATCTTCAACAGCTATGGCAGTCTCTTGCTATTCTACATAGGCTGGTAAAGCTCAAAAGATTGTTTAAGTGGAAGTATATCTCAAGACTTTCCTTCTACAAAATGACAGTTTTGACTAGTAGTAGCTTATCCTCACTTGGATCGATAATGCAAGAGGTCTTTCCAATGCATGAAAAAGATCAATCACCCTGGCTACTGATACTATAAATATTGCCACAGACTCCAACAATGCTAACTACAATGGCCAATATCAACATGAACCAAGACAAAATCTTTTCTCTCTTACTCAAACCGCTCCCTTCTTTGCTCAGCCTTAGAGCAACGAGAGATGGAAACGTAAAGCCCAAAGAGACTGCAGTTGTGGCCCCTGTAAATTTGAAAGCTGTCCAGATGTTAGGAATCATAGTCGATCCAAAATATAAGATCCCCAAGAGAACGGCAGTCAAAGCCAGACACCTCTTCCTACTTTCTGTGAGTGGTGCTAATCCTCCAAACAACAAAGCATCCACTGTCTGCCTCAGGGAGAAATGAATAACAGGGAAAACAAGAATCAGATGGAAAACATAGCCAACACGCACGATGTAATTCAACGCTGTGCTGAAACGAATTCCAAGGTCCTTGTCGAAATTGGTGAGTATATCAGATTCAGTATCTTTTCCAAAAAGTAAATAACCAGCTATAGCCGTAGAAGCATACACCAAAACGCAAATAACAGCAGTAATTCTGCTCACACGGTTCATCTTCTGAGGTGAGCGGCCTTCAAGCTCATTATAAATGGGTTGAACATTGAAGTGACAAACATATGCATTTGACATTATAGGGATCACCACAAGCAGGTCAAGGATTGCCTTCTTAGACCCGAAATCTGGGGTCATCCTAGGAGCTTCAATTTTCCCTTCGACAAGCTTAATAAATGCTATAGTGAAAGCAACAACAACAAAAACAACTGCAAGAGCTACAGAAGCAGCTGAAGACATACTCAATGAATCGATCTTGTCCATCGCGCAAAGGGGTGCAAGAAAAACCACCAATATGATCAAAATCACTAACTTCCTATGATCCCACACTCCATGACCTAACCATTGATCAAAAACCCCAATATGCCGAATTGAACCGGACAAAACATCCCCAATTATAATCAAGTAAACAACTAAAACACCAGCATTATTCACAATGATGCAAATCTCAGACAAGATCTTAGCTGTTTTACCCAATGCAGCCTGAACAACCTCCCCATAAGAAGAAGCCTTACATTGAACCGAAAACCGGACGAGCAATTCAACACTAATCTCAGACAGAATACCCATCAAGAATATCAAAACTACCCCAAGAACTAAACCCAAGACTTTCATAGTAGCAGGCAAAGCCATAATCCCAGCACCAATAATAGTAGTTGTGAGATTAAATACTGCCCCATATACACCAGACCCAGATTTATTTTCACCAAAAATAAGTGGTAAATTATCAAAATCAATATCATCAGCTTCAAGATCATCCGGGGAGTTTGGTTTTAAATGTCCATTTTCGGTAAAGTTGTCATCTTTAACTTGTAATTCAACAAAAGAATCCTTGGTAATAGCCGAATAATTACTATCCATCACTATAATATGCTATTCACTGTTCAAAATTTAAATGCATCTACACGACATGTATATATGTATATGTAGGTAGCAAAGGCAATAAGAACTTACGTAAGAATCAGTGAAAATGAGAAAGCGGGATTTGGATTTAATAACTGAGAGATTCAAATTGTGTTTGCAAATGAGATCTGAGGAAGAAGAAAACCCTAGATCGTCCAAGTCAAAGTTTAAGAGGTTTACTTTGTAACTCGAAAATGGTCAATGGAAAAGTTCAGATTTAAGAACTTCAGATGGAAGAAAGAAAGAAGAATTTTCCAATTGTTTTCTTTTTTTTCTTTTTGGGTAAAACTTTTCTATTGGTTGCTTCAACATGAATTCTGCACTATATTGAATTATTTGAAACTAGGAGAAGAGATCCTGTGTTGTGGCGGGCAGGAAGTCTCTCTGTAGCCTCACTAAAAGTAAGGTGAGAATTTATAGTAATTGATTATGTGTAGAGTTCGCGTCTCTCTCACCCCACCCAAAAAAAAAACAAAACAAAAATAAAATTATTGTTATGAATAATTTGTACATTGGATACTACATTCGATGTTCATATTGTGAATATATTAAAGATTAAATTTCCTATATTATGTCCATCATCTTTATTTTTTATACCTATAAAAGTTATGTAATTGCAATGGAAATATACACACAATTGAAGAAGAAATCTCTTCCTTCTCTCTATCTATATTTCTTGTTCATGTTTTACTAAATTATTTTTATTTCATAATACGTTATCAGCAGGAGTCTCTAACCATCACGGTATGTTATCTTCTTTTAAAGTTCTCTCAGATTTAAAATTATCAGGTACAACATGTTTCTCTCTTTTGCAAGAACAATGATATGTTTTGTTGGATACTTAATTTTTCTCAATTATGGGGCTTTTTTTAAAGAGAAAGAGAAAGATATTCATATTTCATCATGATTTCTTTATTTATGAATAAGGATGTGATGATTTTAATAAACTGCTTCTTAATTGATTTGCAATATTAAAATATAAATAGAAGTAATCATCAATAGACTTAGATAACAAGAGTATTTTCTTGACATTAGAATATATCCAAAATATGATTATAAATAGTGGTTGCATCATTAAAATATTGCATCTTACTTTGAGTAAATCCAAGAAGTTTTTATTAATTATTCATCTTCTTATGTATAAAAACAAAACATCATTTTACATTATTGTGCTGTATAACATGATATACTATACTAGCTATATATAATTATTTATTTTGACAAGCTTACATACAGAATATTAGTACACATGAAGTTGCTATGCAGGTATAGATTTTATGATATTAAAATTTTATATTCTTTGGGTGCACTCATAATTCTTTTACGCGATCAATCTGGAAAGGTGATATACTTCTATTTTGGCAGCGAATATATATATATATATATATATATATATATATATATAGCTTTAGACACATGAATGATAATAATAGTTATATCATCGTCCATTAACTAATTAGATGCACATATCATCAATCTAAGTTGATTACTTCTTCAAGAATCCTCCTTAAAAATAGTAACTCTGAGGAGCAACAATATTTGATTAGCTTTATTATCCCAATTGAGATATGTGATTGTATGGCTACCAGTTAATTAACTTTCTAGATCTTATGATAATATAGTTTAATTTTTGCATCAAATTAAATATGTGATAAGGTGATGCAGATACTAGACGATTTTTTACTTATAATAATTGGAAGTGTTAATACTTTAAAGACTTATGATGACTGGATGTAATAATGTTATTAATTGAGGGTAAGACGATGAGTTTAAGTCCTATAGCATTATAATGATCAGAGTTGGGTCCGAGTTCCAACTCATTATGGCCTAACATGCCTTTATATAGGTAAGACATTGGGTTTGAGTACCACTGTACCATATCAATGATATATAATGACTAAAGAAAAATAATATATTTTTCCTAGAGAAGTCATAATTATTCTCCCACTTGATTTGCTCCATTCTTGAAGTGAATATGGTAGCTGACATAATAAGTCTAAATAGAGACAAGTGGTTGACGAATGAATATTATTGTGACAAATGAAAAAATAATAATAGTCATCATTATGGTAATTATAAAAATGGAGAACAATAATGGTTCTCAAAATATATCCTCAAAAAAATAATAATAAAGCACATCGCTATGATTATACTCCATTCTTGGAAGAGAATGTGACTTGTGATAAATATTGAGAATGCATACTAATTCATGACGGTGAATGTAACAATATATGATAAAAGTAATTAATAAAGACATGCAATGCATGATTGGATGAATACCACACAACTCACCTCTAAGGGAGGTTTGAGTGAAATAAAGATAATAAATATTATTGTGTGGTTACATGAATATATCATTCGTCGCTTACATGTGATATGCCAAAAAAATATTTTGCCATGTCTTATAAAAGTTATTGAAGGCAAAATTAAAGCAATAAATAATTTTGCTTATGATGAGTTTGACCATGATAATTATGATATGATTTTCTTCATAAATGAGTCATTCACCATATAGATGGTGTGATAAAAGATCTTGTAGTACAAAATTAATTGAGAGCTTCGGAAGAGCTAATTTGTTACTACTCGGATGAAATTATTTATTATATTGATATTGTAGTAAATCTCAAAAGAAACTTTGAGTTTCAGATATATCAGCCAAAGTGATTGGCATATTGAGACTATAAATGAAATGAAGATTGAATATATTTTATATTACTATATTCATACCGGGTAAATATGAAATGTTACCTGATTTATCTTCTATTTGTACTACACAAGTATAAGCATGATGATAGAATCACAAGTCACAAATAAACTAGAGGTTTACTGAAACAAATATTAGTTGGCATCAGCGGTGGGCCATCCCGGTTCAGTTATGAAGCGAAAACTTAATTGAGAATTACATTGGCATATATTGATGAATAGAAGACTCTTCAAGAATTCTCTTGTGTTGCTTATTCTCACGATATACCGGTTAAGGTTGGAATTGAATCCCTTGATTCCTGGAACGAATAAAAGATGATAAATATATGGGCCCAATCACATGCCATGTGGATAGTATACTATTATATGATTTTAATACATGCATCTATTCTATGGTCACATGTACATTTATTATCAACTTGCAGTTTGGTTTTTGCAAGATTGCTTGCTCAAATTATTAGATCACAGTTCCAAAATATAAATTATGATAATTTATCTTGATAATACCGGTTTAAATCCAAGTTGGTTTAACAGAAATTGTACGCCTCCAATTATAGCTAAATCATTGGTTATGAGAATAAAACTCCCAAAAATAAAATTTGGTATGAGATGTATTATTTAATATACGTCAACACTTGTACGCATCTAGCCAAGTTATGAAAATTTCTCCCTATTACAATCGGTTCAGGGTCAGGAATGCAAATAATTTCTATATAAAAATATGGATGTGCTATATAATTTAATTATGTCACCACAATGCACAGAGATGGGTTCCCAAAGAAGGTTGAAAAATGTGTTGGTGATCCCAACATTAGGGGGAGAAAATGGATAGCTGAGAAAGTGATACGTGAAATGAATTATTTTGAATACATATAGATTCCCGTACAAGAAAATGTGAACTTGAAGTTCAAGTAATAATTAATTTACAAATTATTGTCAGACGCATTTGCTGACCCGGAGCTAAATGTCATATTTCAGCTGATAATGCTCCCAATAGAATAAAGTCCATAAGGGACATGGTTTATGGCACACATGAAACGTAGCAGACCAATCGGTTCCAAAGATAAAACTCCTTGAAAAAGGAGAGGGGCAAATGTTCAAGATGGTCATAATAAGGAGGCAAGTGCTCTAGAAGAGCACCACAACATAACACTTCGTAAGACCTCATGTGAGAGGCTCAGGTACCTGAAAATAATGAGATAAAGAAACCTGAATAAGTTATGTCTTTATTGTGTAATAACTTAACCGATATAAAATGATCGTCAACGATGTTGTTAACCTAATGTAGTGCTTAATATTATTAATATTGACGAGGATTTTAAGCTCAAATCTATCATGAAATTTGGACAAGATAATAATTGGCCAAATGAAAAATATGCAATGAAAATTGACTTTACTTGAAAAATATAAAGTTGGACGGAATCCCAACATATGAAAGTATAAATCCAATGGAGGTAAATATGTTCTTGTGCGAAAAAGGTCAAGTCGATGGATATAAAGACGACTTGTGTCACAAGAATATTTGTAAATATCCTGGCATTAATTATATAGAGACATATTCTCTTGTGGTGGATGTGGTCATTTAAGATTTTAATCTGGCAATACATGAAAAACTTGATATGCGTATAATGGAAATCATTGAAGGAATTAAATTATTCTGAAGCATATTAAAATTTCCAAGAAATTTATTAAATAAGGCTTTAAAAATTCTTATACGGATTGAAACAATTAGAGGGCGTATGTAGTATAACCGCCCAAGAGAGTACTTGTTGAACGAAGGGTACAAGAATGATCTAATTTGTCATTGTGTCTTTATAAAAAGGTCTGGATATGAATTTGTTATAATCGCCGTGTATGTTGATGATTTAAATATCATTGGAACTCCTGGGGAGCTTCCAAAAACAGTAGACTGTTTGAAGAAACAATTTGAAATGAAAGATCTTTGAAAGATAAAATTTTGTCTTGGTCTACAAATTAAGTATATGAAAGATGGAGTATCTATCCATCAATCAACATACACCAAAAAGATTTTAAAGTGATTTTATAGGAATAAAGAACATCCATTGAGTACCCCGATAGTTGTGAGATCACTTGATATAAAGAAAGATCTATTCCGACCTCATGAAAACAATGAAGAACTTCTTGATGCCGAAGTACCATATCTTAGTGCAATTGGGGTATTAACGTATCTTGCCAATAATTTCTGACCAGATATAGCTTTCTCAGTAAGGTTATTGGCAAGATTTAGTTCTTCGCCAACACAAAGATACTGGAATGGTATTAAACATATATTAAGATACCTCCAAAGGACCATTAAGATGAGTTTATTTTATCCAAATGAATCCAAGTCATTATTGATTGGTTATGCTGATGTAGGATATTTGTCCGATCCACACAAAGATTGATCTTAGACAGGCTATTTATTTACAAGTGGAGGTATAACCATATCATGGCGTTAGAAAAAACAAACTATAGTAGCTACTTCTTCAAATCATGCAGAGATAATAGCCATTCACGAAACAAGTCGAGAATGCGTTTGATTGAGATCGATAACTCAACACATTCAACAAACATGTGGTTTATCTTCGAAAGAGAATATTCTAATAATATTGTATGAAGACAATGCTACATGCATAGCTCAATTGAAAGGAAGATATATCAAAGAAAATAGAACAAAACACATTTCACTGAAATTCTTTTTTACTCATAATCTTCAGAAGAATGGTGAAATAGATGTACAACAAATTCGTTCAAGTGATAATTTGGCTGATTTGTTCACTAAGGAATTACCAACCTCAATATTTGAAAAGCTGCTATATAAGATTGGAATGCGTCGTCTTCGAGACATTAAGTAATTTTTCTTCAGGGGGAGTAACTACATGCTGCACTCTTTTCCTTAACCAAGATTTTGTCCCACTGAGTTTTTCTGGTAAGGTTTTTAATGAGGCAGCAAGCAATGCATATTATAAATAACTTTGTACATTCCAATATTTTTTTTGTAAGTTCCTAATGAGGCACGTTATCTTACATGGACATCCAAGGGGGGGTGTTATGAATAATTTGTACACTGGATGCTACATTGGATGCCCATGTTGTGAATAGTTTAAAGATAAAATCTCCTATTTTATGTCCATCATCTTTACTTTTTATGCCTATAAAAAGTTATGTAATTGCAATGAAAATATACACACAGTTGAAAAAGAAATCTCTTCCTTCTCTCTATCTATATTTCTTGTTCATGTTTTACTAAATTGCTTTTATTTCATAACAATTATGAGTATATTCTTTGAGTTGGTGTAGACGTTGAATGCGGGTGAAGCATATTTCTTTTTTACATACATTTAACTTTTTCTTTTTTTCGGAATAAATTTGCTTAAAAAATGGGATGGGAAGGATATAACTCAAACATAAGTTATCGACAGCTAATTATTCAATTTCACGATTCACTAATCACTTTGCTTAAGAAACACAAAAAAAAACACAGGATGGTAAATTACAAACATTACAGAAATATTTTGATCTAGTATTTATATAAATCGAACCTGCAATGCTTGTTTATAAATATGATTTCATCAACCAAATAAAACACGCGAGCAGCTTAAAGTCATATGTGTATTTTTTTTATTCTTAAAAAGTAGCAGATGAAATAGAAGGCTTAAAAGGAGATAATAGAATTATGTGATTGGGTCTTCCAAAAGCAAAGGAATAATCCGTTTTTTAGTTAACTAATCTGATTGGTCCAACAAAAAGCTTATTGATTTAATTGAAGGGAACTAAGACGATTAGTTTAGCTAGCGTTCTGGGAGAATCTAGTCATTTAGTCAGTCTTTTCGGAGCTATTGCCCCAATTAAAAATATATTCTTGTGATAGGCCTTGTCCCTGTTAAAAAATATAGTGAAATAACCTTCCCTATTCTTTCCCCGGGCCCTGCTACTAAGAAGGATGTTCACTTCTTAAAATATCCTATATACGTAGGCGGGAACAGGGGAAGGGGTCAGATTTATTCCGATGGCAGCAAGAGTAACAAATTGTTTATAATGCTACATCAACATGTATAGTAAGCAAAATCATACGAAAAGAAAAAAGTGGATATGAGATAACCATGGCGGATGCGTCCGATGGACGTCAAGTGATTGATATTATCACTCCCGGACCAGAACTTCTTGTTTCCGATGACGAATTTATCAAATTTGATCAACCATTAATGGGTATCCTAATGTAGGCGGATTTGGTCAGGGAGATGCGAAAATAGTACTTCAAGATCCATTACGTGTCTCAGTCCGTTAGAATAGAAGTTAAAGAGGGTATTTATGCTCGTCGTGTTCTTTATATGGAATCAGAGGAATATGCGACAATTTTTTTTCCGGAATTCCCCAACGAAAAATACAGACTATTCCTTCCTTTCTATCGAATCGATCATAACCATTACCTACATTCCAGGAAATTGTGCACCACAAATAAGAGCCAATAAAGAGATCCACAATTCCGTAGAATGACATCACGATTTCTTGTGGAAAAATAATAATTTGGTGAGGTGGAAAAAACGATATCAATTTTCTACCAAGGTAACTGGAAGTTCCAACTATAAGAAGCCTAATGAACCCAGGAAAAAGGAAAAAGGCCCCGTAGAAATTATTTATTTTTTGAGACCCCATTATAAATTCTATCCATGTATGTTCTGATCGCCAAGTCATATCGGTCCATAAAAGAATGACGAAATGGCATGATAGGCTAGTTTGATTCCAAGCGAAGCACCAATATGATTATCGTACCTTGCAAAATAATAAATCCGTACGTACAATTTCGAAATGCTAGCTTACGACTTGTAAAGACAGAATTCAAAATTGATTAAATATATTGGTTAATTGCACAAACTAACACCATATAACAAAGTCATGATTTTTAGAAGGGAAATTGGTGAAATTTTTAAAAATGAGTTAAGACGTCAAACCTTTTTATTATGACAGCCTAGAGAGACGATAGTAATTGAATTTAATTGAAGTTCTATTTATATGGATCTCGGAGAGAGATCATTCAGAATAATCTTTCCACCCTCCCGTCAGCGAAAGCAAAAAATTCACTACAAACAAATAAATTGAAAATTATGGTGGATAAACCTTTTCTTAAACGAAGTGAGTATTATTTTTATGTTGACTTCATTAAGAAAATTTTTAAGGATATAGTTTTGCGTCACAATATAAAATACATTTGCCAAAATTTTGAAGCACCAGAAATTTTGATGATCACCAAAACTTTTAACTCCATTATTTTGAAGCACCAGAAATCATGGCGATTGAAAAATTTCTGATGAACTGTCATGATTTGTGGTAAATTCTGATAATCACCATATCTGTTGCATGCTTAAAATTCTATAAATGGAGAAAAAACTCTACCAAGCGAACTTTAAATTTTTAGTGCAGCTTCTTTTTCAAACTTTTGTTACCGGGGCCAAAATATTAATAATGGCACCGAAATATCCTATTTATGTCATTCTTCCCCAAGTAAATGGGGCAAATGCACATATAACCATCTCAAGGATACTATTTAGGGATTAGCCATTATTTATTTTTTGTTTGAAATTTTAAACTAAAAATATTTTTAGGATAATTCAGGACATATTTATCCTGAAAAATAAAAATAAAATATACTGTCTAATTTTTAAATAATAACCCTTTAGAGTGGTTATCTTGTAACATTTCTACAAGTAAATGTGGCCCATTCAGCACTAGTTGTGTGATAAGGGCCTTCACATCTTAAACCAGAACACATACCATTTATAGTGGAAAAGGTTTGAAACTAGTTCTACTTTTTTGTCTATATGAAATGTTATTTTGCCTCAGAAATTGATCTACAGCTTCTCTTTTTTTTTTTCTTAAATTGTTCAACCTTTTTTATATAGATTACAAATTAAGAAAGTATTGGTTTTCACATTACAAGAATAGGGTATTTATAAAGTTTTATGCTCTCAGTTTTGGAGAAAAAAAAGGATTTTTTCTTCTTATTTATTTGAAACGTACTTATTAAAATTGACCTAGTTTTGATATAACCCGCCCTAAATAAGGATTACTTATAAATTATAGTGCCTTCTGTTAGGGGATTTAGTCACCTTTTTCCTTTTTTCTCTACTCTTTTCTTTGCCGCCTCTCTCCATATATAATCCATTATTAGTGCTTTAAATTAAGAAATTAAGTTACACATTTTCTTTTCTTTTTTCCTCCTCTCCTCTTTCCCATCGTGCCTTAACTGTAGTATTTATGTATAACGAAAAGGAGAAAAGTGTTATGAATAATTTGTACATTGGATACTACATTGGATGCTACATTGGATACTACATTGGATGCCCATAT
>MU728588.1:0-24375 GCA_026770625.1 Nicotiana glauca
ACTTATTAGCATTAATAACTAATATTTATCACTCAGCACAACCCGACCAGGGTGTCACAAGTCACGAGCATCTAAAGAATAGGAACGCAACTATAGGGACAATAATTTATATATACAAGATAAAAACCGGAATTCAAAGATGAAGTGTGGTGCCACGAACGCTGGCGGTCACCTTGATCAACTACCATAGAAAGGCCTTCGGTCAGCTAATAACCCGCTACCGGGTGAACAATACCTGCAACTGCACGCGAGGTCCAGGGAGTAAAGTGANGAATGCGATGTCCAGTAGAGCAAGTCCGCTCACAAATCAGCCCCTCGGGCAAAACACTCTATTCACAAATAACACCAGGGTATCTGGTACACAGTGCAAGATATAGCATGGATGCCAATGATATGAGAGTGTTGAATGTCATGCCACGTAGAACAAACAGGAACCAATGCGTGAATACAATGCAACGCACATGACCGATGCGGCGTGCAGCCCGAGCCAACCATGCATATGATTTATCATCGACGGCGCTCACTGGGGGTGTGTACAGACTCCGGAGGGGCTCCTGCAGCCCAAACGCAATATACAGGTCAGTCAATGTTAACCGACTGGTCAGCCAATGTTACCTGGCCAATTTATATCATACAGTGCCATTGTTACCACTGTTTCAAGTTACATCATACAGTGTCATTGTTACCACTGTTTCAAGTTACATCATACAGTGTCATTGTTACCACTATTTCAAGTCACTACTGCGGCGCGCAGCCCGATCCATGCACAGTCCAGAAAATATTATAAACCCCTTGGGAATTTATAAAATAGTAATTCTCAGCCCAAAATAGTATTTTTAAAAGTATCGTTTGAGTTTTCAAAACTTATAAATATGGCTGAGGTTGCAAAACAGTACTTAAAACCTTGGACTGAAGCCAAATGATATGCAAGATATGCTAAAACAGAAATCTCAATCCCCGAAGGATNTCTCTACCCCACGCTCATATCCGGCTTGCAAGTCACCTCAATACAACACTATGATGTGCAAATTCGGGGTTTCAAACCCTCAGAATATCCTTTACAAGTATTACTCACCTCGAACCAGTGAAATTCCTCGCTCACGACGCCTTTGCCCCTCAAATTGGCCTCCACGCGCATCGAATCTAACAAAAAACAGAGCGAATACATCAAAATATACCAATGGGACAACACCCAATCGAAAACAATCGAAATATAGCAAAAATCTCGAAACTAGCAAAACCCGAGCCCCGGGCCCACTTCTCAAACGAAATTTACATCACCAGATTCCTCGTCTCGCCACGAGTCCGTACATATAAAATTCATCAAAATTGGAGTCCAAATGCTCCCTCAAATCCCAAATTCTCATTTCAAAAACTCAAGCCCTAACCTCCATTTTTAACCTTTAATTCTTTGAGTTTTCAGTGATTAATCCATATTTTTACACCATAATAACATAATCCGAGTCCAGAAATTCATACCTGATGAAGCCCCTTCGAATTCTCTCCAAAATCGCCCAAGAATCGCCTAAGCCGAAGTCCAAAATATGTTCCCTTCTCTTTCAATTTCGAGAACACTGTTCACTTTAATTCCATGTCGCTTTCCGCTTATGCGGTCAAATAACCGCACCTGCAGTCCCGCACACGCGACCAATTGACCGCTTATGCGGTCTCACTTAAAAATCCTTGGGACCGCTTACGCGACCCACAATCCGCTTATGCGGTTTTCTCTCAACCGTTTCTGCGGTAGAATATCCGCTTATGCGGACCCGTTGAAGCGAACCCTCGTCCGCTTATGCGGCAATTTCTTGGGCCACACCTGCCCGCTTCTACGACCTCCACACCGTATCTGCGGAACCACTTCTATGGCTCCTTTTACACAGATGCAGAAATACCAGAAGCCATAAACACCAGACCTGCAACATGCTTCAAAATTCCCGTTTAACCACCCGAAATCACACCGAGGCCCCCGGGACCTCAACCAAAAGCACAACCATGATCTATTACCTTATTCAAACTCGCTAGAACCATCGTAACACTATCGTTAACATCAAAAACCTCAATTATCCTCAAATCAAAGCCTAAATTTCTTAAAACTTCCGAATTGCGCATTCGATCAAAAACCCGACCTAACCACCTCGAATGGCCTGAAACTTTGCACACATATCCAAAATCACCTAACGGAGCTGCTGCAACTCTCGGAATTCCATTCTGACCCTCGAATCAAAATCTCACCTATCAATCGGAATTCGCCAAAATTCAAACTTTGCCAATTCAAGCCTAATTCTACACCGAGCCTCCAAATTCAATTCCGATCGCACTCCTAAGTCACAAATCATCCCCCAAAGCTAATCGAATCATCAGAATTCTCATCCGAGCCTCTAACTAAATAGTCAACTTCCAGTTGATTTTTTTCCAAAACAAGCTTTCCTTTAAGAGACTAAGTGTCTCATTTCTTTTCAAAAATCAATCCAAATCAACTCTAACACACCACGTACCGATAACGAAATATGAAGAAGCATGAAATGGGGAAAACAGAGCAATATCACATGAGACGATGGATCGGGTTGTCACATTTATTCACACAACTAATATGGACTTTTCCCCAAAGAATAGGAATTTATCAAGCCGTTTCACAGCACACATGGCACAATCATAATATTACATGAATTGACAAACATGGAACAACATATGATATTCCAACACCCCTCCTTGAGGAGCGCTATACTGAAATGAACATATTTGACTCACATGAAGCCCATAATCCTATTTAAATCCGTTCACCCACTTCAGGTCGATTCTGCTCGCACTGAACTAGGCTGATAGCCTTTCCTGGACCCGTAATAAGTCATTTCTTCTCCTAACACACAAGAACTACCACCATGGCCGGGACAACACCCCACAATCCACAACCAAATGAACCGAACGACTTCATATAGATCTTAGATATTCTTCCAACATTTCAACTTTCTTAAGTCCCCAAAATTTGACTAACTCCTAGATTTTTTTTTCAAATATTTCGGCAGAGTATCCCTTGTAATTGGGCCTATCCACCTATCAGAGTAACACCAAAACAACTCCTAACAGCATGTCCACAACCTAACAAGTACCACAAGTACATTAACAATAATCTCCGCATTACAAGCCCGACATTATCACAATGATATCTTGACATGAAACACATCATTTGTATGATCATAACCACATTTTCTTAATAGTTCTTCATAAATAATTCCATCATTATCAATAAATCTCATATTAACCACCACCTCATTTCAAATTTTCACAATACTGACAACAGAATGTGGGGCATGAAGACCTCATTATTACTTACTCGGATAAATGAGTCACATTTAACGCCACCTGGGAACTCATTTAATAAGCTAAAACTCAATGTTTACAGTACGAAAATGGTTGAATATGAACATAAAGTATACCAGAATTATCAAATCAACCTAACTGGCATGACTCCCTTTTAATATTATCGTACGAATTAAACTTTACAAAGGGAAACTTTAAACTCATAAATATTTACCACAAGGACCTCGTCCTTACATAACCTCCACCGCGGCTTGCAGCTCGGTTTAAATATTTCACATTGTGCCAACTACACTTTTCAATTTCCTTTCTTTCTTCTTCTCAATAAATTTCGTAAACATTTTTTTTTCATAGCACATAACGAACCCTCATACTAGTATGGCATATAATTCATAAAAAAAAGCTGGAACCAATTATTCTAAAACACATTAAACCCATTATAGTGAATAATAAACATTACTTTAACCTTACCCGAAATCGTTGTAGCCCAATTTCTAACATCCAGAATTCTTTTCAAGACCCGAATCTCACATACACACACTGAATAAGTCCGAACAAACTGTGTCAAGCCATAACAATAACCCTAGATATAATCGCATAACATACTACACAACTCGTATACTCGTAACACCATTCTCGAATCACCATAACCACTCAAACCAACCAAGTACCAGAAGGAAACCCCACATTAAATAGAACCTCGCTCCAAAACCTTCGTACCCCATCAATAATGAAGAAATATAAAGGAACTCACAATACACAACATGTTCCCCATACCTGTAGAAAGTGTCTGGTTTAAACCATGGTAGAAACCATCAAGAACACTTGGAAATCCATTTTCTACTAATCAAGCTATCATAACTAAATTCCTCTAATTCAACCAGGCCACGCAGGTCATCAAACTAAAGAATATTGCCATATTACTCAGCTAGTTCAACAAAATCTCTTCACAAGTTTAGGTAACACAGATCGTAAAATACCTCAATTCCACTACTAAGATCACTTTCATTCTCGTGACAATCAACTCAACTTTCTCAATTAGATTCAAATTCAAATCTCAACACATACACCCTGTCAGTAGAAAAGAAACTCTCTACTCAACATTATAAGGAACACAACTACGTAGATTATTGCACATGAGATAACCCACCTGCTTTGCCTCCAATTAACATTTTTGTATACCTTCCACCGTCATACACATTACACAATCACTTAGTCTTCCTGAGTCTAAACTCATACCGTAACATAAAATTTACTTCACTACCAACTAAGTTACATGAAAGGATTCTTCATGCGCCCATAACTCGGAGTTACACATCCAACCACAATGGAAATCGAACACTTAGTAGTTTACCTATCATCTCGCAAATCTTCCTCGACTCTTCCACGTCGTATAAAAACATCACGTAGTACTAACATATTCATCACATAACTATCCAGCCGTCACTCCCAGCATTAGGGACAATACTGAACATATAAGTTCAAAACACTAGCTCGCACCATCAGCACCTTGGTGCTCAAGCCATAAGCGAAGATCCGGCCTCAAGTACTCCAGACAGGCCCAATATCAACTCATAGAAATCACATCTCGCCCCTCGACCGGGAAAATCACAAGCCATCAGGGCACGTCTAATACCGAGCGTTCATGCGCGCATGCGAACGCGTGGAAGGAATTTCAAAAGTTTCTCTTCAAGATGAATCAAGGACGCACGATAAGAATTCAAGAATGTGAAGTTTTCCTAAAGGTTCTACAGCCTCTCGAGGATAAGTACAGACGTCTCTGTACCAATCCGCGAGACTCTACTAAACCTGCTCATGACTCGCGAGACCAAGTAACCTAGGCTCTGATACCAACTTGTCACGACCCAATTTCCTAACCCGATCGTGATAGCGCCTCTCGTGAAGACAAGGCCAGCCAACTAACCCAAATCGTCTCTTTAACAATTATTAAACATAAATGAATAGATAAATACAGCTTAACGACAATAATAACCAGTGTTTACAGCCCAACATAACCCGACCGGGTTGTCACAAGTCACGAGCATCTAAAGAAAACCTGAACACAACTACAGGGCCAATAATATACAAAATTAAATTATGAAATTCTAAAGACAATGTCCGATGCCGCAAACACTGGCGGCCACCTTGCTCAACTACAATAGTAATACATTCAATCAACTAATATCTCGCTACCGGGTGATCAATACTTGCAGCTCCACGCGAGGTGCAGGGAGTAAAGTGAGTACTCCAACCTAGTGAGTAATAAAAGTAAATAACAACTGAGCGGTAAGAAATCACATAAAACATATCGTCATGATGTATAGAAGCAGAGAAAAACCCTTCAATTGAGAAAATCAGTGAAAACTGTGAAATCTTTAGAAATATCTTGGCTCAGTCTAAAACCTCTTTTTGAAAATGATCCTTTCAACAGTTGCGAAAATAATTACAACAAGTAAGAAATAATTAGAAATCTGCCCCTCGGGCTCAATATCAATCTCTCATTATAGTATCAGCCCACGGGCTCACTCCTAACTCACAAAGTACAACATCAGCCTCTCGGGCTCACTCCCAACTCACAAGGTACAACATCAGCCTCTCGGGCTCAATATCAGTATCTTAGAACAGTATCAGCTCCTCAGGCTCAGAACGGTATGAAGCAACCAAATAATGAAATAAGAGCACATAATTAATATGGCAGATAATGCAGATAAGGAACAAATACATGAGTGCAATGCAATGCATATGACGGTACACTCTAGTACCCGCTGTGGCATGCAGCCCGCTCCATTTATTTATTGTCGACGGCGCTCACTAGGGGTGTGTACAGACTTCGGAGCGGCTCCTACAGCCCAAGCGCAATATTAGCCATCTCGTGGCATCAAATAGGCTCTCGGCCTCAATATCAATATATCATTGCTATGGCTTGCAGCCCGATCCGTATCAATATATCACTGCTGCGGCGTGCAGCCCGATCCATATCAATATATCATTGCTCCGGCGTGCAGCCCGATCCATATCAATATATCATTGCTCCGGCGTGCAGCCCGATCCATATCAAGTATAAACATCCTCACTATCGGGTCCTCGACCCATCTCAGTCAAGTAATGCACAGCCTCTCAGGCATAACAAGTTATAGGGATCTTCGCCCTCATATACTTTTCATTCAATATTCATGTTCAAAAATACAGTTCTTATAACATTTTTAACAGTTGAAAACATGACTGAGAGTATGGTTTTATGCAAACAAGTGAGGAAAAACACATAAGGATCCCCTAAGGATTCTACAGGTCGGCACAAGGCCCCAAACTTAGCAGTAAGCTCAATTCTCAATAATAAAGTATGTGTATCAATCGCCAATATAGTAGAAAATAACACTCGGGATGGACCAAGTCACAATCCCTGATAGTAAACGACTCCGCACTCGTTATAGAATGTGTGTCACGCCTCTATATAGCGTTACGATGTGAAAGTCCAGGGTTTCAAACGCTCAGGATATTATTTACAAGCATTACTCACCTCAAGACGGTCAAAAGTCTAGCTCGTTATGCCCTTGCCTCTCAAATTGGCCTCCTCGTGCGACTAATCTGCCCAAAATCAAAACGAATATGTCGCATTATGCTAAAGGGACAATACCCAATCGAAAGCAATTAAAAAATATTAAAATTCACGAATTTTACAAAACCCGAGCCCTGGGCTCACATCTCGAAACTCAAAAATTTTTATACCAAAATGTTCTTCATCCTCTCACGAGTCCGTACATATAAAGAACACAAAACTCGGAGCTCGTTTGACCCTTCAAATAAACCCTAGAAGATCCTAAAATCACAAGCCCTAAAACCCCCCTTTTCTACTGCTTTTTCATGTTCTAATTCATATATAATCTTGTATTTAACTTGGAAATAAGTAGAAACAACTCAACTTTGATGCTTGATGAAATCCCCCTTGAAATTCTCTCCAAAATCATCCAAACAAAATGAAAGAAATGAAAGAAATAAGCCAAATCCGTGTTTAAAAGAATCTGCCCGTGCTTCGTCGAGTTGTACCTTGCACTTGTGCTTTACAAGTTGTACATCCTATTAAAATTGTTCCTTGTCGGACACCTTCTGTTTAAACACCCATAACGTCTTGTATAAATATCCAAATGACAAACAATTTGAAGATTTAAAAACTAGACTCGAAGATATTTAATTTGATAGGTTGTACACCATATAACTCTTTATATATCCTGAGATATGAGTTTCTAAAATAGGCTCCATGAAATCAGAAAATTCTGGAGAAACTGCTCCACCGGTCATTTTCAATCGATCATAACTTTCACTACAAATGTCCAAATTATGATTTCTTTAGCTTTATGAAAACTAGACACAAATAGCTACAATTGTTATTTTTTAATCATCTCAAAATTCCTTGTAGATCAAAAGATATAGGCTTATGAATTATGCAACTTTTGCTGTCCAAAGACAGCTTTGCAGCAGAAATTTCTGCAGCTTTTTTTCTTTTCTTTTTGGTCCGAATTTTATTCCGTTAACCTTCCGAAATCCACCCGAGGCCCTCGGAACCTTAACCAATTATAACAATATGTCCCACAATATTATTCAAACTTGTTCCAATCTTCGGAACACCCAAAATAACATCAAAACATCAAATCATCATCGGATTCAAGCCTATGAACTCAAGAACTTCCAAATTCCACATCCGATGCCGAAACACGTCAAAACTAGTCCGAATGACCTCAAATTTTGCAGACAAGTCTAAAATGACATAACGAAGCTACAGCAACTCTCGGAATTCCATTCCGGCTCTCAGATCAAAATCTCACCTATCAACTAGAATTCGCCAAAATGCTAACTTTGCCAATTCAAGCTTAATTCTACACCAATCATCACAAAAATATTTCGGACACACTCCTAAGTCCCAAATCACCTAATGAAGCTATCCGAACCATAAAATTTGCATTTCGAGCGCTTTAACATATAAGTCAGTATCCGGTTGACGTTTCCAACTTAAGCTTCCTTAAAAGAGACTAAGTGTCTCAAACCTTACCAAAATCATTTCGAAATGACTTTAAATTTTGCACACAAGTCACATTCGACATTGCGGACTTTTCCCAAATTTCGAAATCACATTCCGACCCCAATATCAAAATTTCCACTTCCGGTCGAATTTTCTCAAAAACCTTCAAATTTCTATATTTAGCCAAATGACTTCAAAATGACCTCCGGACATCCGAATTCACTTCCGATCGTGCTCCCAACTTCAAAATCACCATACGGAGCTATTCCCAGACTCGGAATCCCAAACAGACATCTATATCACTGAAATGCCTTCCAACCCAAATTTATGAAATTCTTCTAAAATACTAACTTCCACAATATACGCCGAAATGCTCATGGGTTATCCAAAACCAAATCCGGATATACGCCCAAATCCGAAATCATCATACGAACATGCTGAAACTTTCAGATCCCGATTCCGAGGTCCTTTATTCAAAATTCCAATCTTAGCCATTTTCTTCAACTTAAGGTTGCCGCAATGAAAATTTTCTTTCCAATTTGGCTCCGAATTTTCCGAAATTCAATTCTGACCATACTCACAAGTCAATATACCTGAAATGAAGTTGTTCATGACTTCTAACTGCTGAACGATGCGCTAGAGCTCAAAACGACCGGTCGAGTCGTTACAGTGAAATACACACACTGTGCCACGTCAGCATTAAGGGTGCAAATAATTATGTTTAAAATAAGTTTAGGGGGGTAATAGGATTCCCGCAAAGAAAAAGTGTGTTGTTGGAATTTCGGGTATAGGTCAGGGGGTAATTGTGTATTTTTCCATTTAGTTTTTTTACAATTTTGGGGGGCTATTTCCTTCTAATGTCTTTTATAATATGACATATTTCAGGTATTTATATTCTTAACTAAAATTAAGGTTTTAAATTTTTATCATACATCAATAATTTTATAATATTAATAAATAAATTGAAAGGAATAATCGAATAGAAAGAAGATTGATTTATCTCATTCTAAATATCAATATTCAATTTAGGTAAATAAATATGCAACATAAACCATGGAACAAGGTAGAACTTGTTCATGAGATAAAAGAGTTGTAATCCATATTTTTTATCATTTTGGAAATGCAACTACTTTTATCTTGTACTCATGTAAAGAATTTTGTGTTACTAAATTTAATATCAAAAATATTTAATGCCTTTAAAGGGAAATTTGAACATTAAATAGATGTTATTAGATTTTATCATGTGAATTTTGTTTCACTATAAAAAATAAAAATAATAGAGGTGAGCGTAATTCTCAAACCGCAATAGAAGTTTGTGTTCTAAGGAGAATCTCAGAGGAAAGTTTCAACATTATCCCAAATTGTGATTATATCTAAATATTAAAATATGGGATGAATTAATATTAAGCTTTTAATTAATGAAAAAAATATTTTATTTAATGTTTAAAATAAATAATCAAAATATCTAAGTATCAAAAGAATGCAATTCAATTTTTTCTCAAAATTATCATATAAGTAAGTATATTTTCCAAATAGAAAAAAACTACTAGGAATGTATTACGTTATTACTTTTCTTTGATAGAGAGAAAAGTAGGCTCTTAGAAAAAAGATACATGTGGCTAAAGTTTAAAAATGATTAATATTAAATTAATATTTTACATCAAACAACTAAATATGTTAAAAAAATACAGGGAGTTAAATCTGTGAGAATATGTAACGATCCGACCGATCGTTTTGAGCCCCAACGCGTCGTTCAGCAGTCTGAGGCCACGAGCAGCTTCATTTCAGGTATTATGACTTGTACGCATGGTAGGAATTGAATTTCGGGAAGTTCAGAGTTGATTTGGAAAGAGAATTCTCATTTCGGAAGCTTAAAGTTGAAAGAATTAACTAGGATTGGATTTTTGAGTAAACGACCTCGGAATCGGGATCTGAAGGTTCCAGCAGGATCGTATGATGATTTCGGACTTGGGCGCAGGCCCGGATCGAGTTTTGGATGACTCGGGAGCATTTTGGGTTCCTATTGTGGAATGTAGCATTTTGAAAGAAATTTCGTAAGTTTGGGTTGAAGTGCATTTCAGTGATATCGATGTTTGTTTGGAATTCTGAGTCTGTGATTAGCTCTATCTAGTAATTCTGGAGTTGGAAGCGCAATCGGAAGTAAATTCGGAGGTCCGTAGGTGATTTTGGAGCCATTTGGCTAAAGATAGAAATTTGAAGGTTTTTGAGAAGTTTGACTGGAAATGGACTTTTTGATATCGGGGTCGAAATCCAATTCTGAAAGTTAGAGTAGGTCCGTAATGTCGAATATGACTTGTGCGCAGAATTGGAGGTCAATCGGACGTGATTTGATAGGTTTAAACATCGAAAATAGAAGTTTGAAATTCTAAAATTCATTAAGTTTGGATTGGAGGTCAATTCATGATTTTAGTATTGTTTGATGTGATTTGAGGCCTCGAGCAAGTCCGTAACGTGTCTTGGGATTGGTTGGTAGGTTTGGTTGAGGTCCCGGGGGCTTCGGGTGGATTCTGGATGGTTAACGGATCAAATTTGGAATTTGAGAAAGGGCTGAAGCAGCTGATATCTGGTGTAACCGCACCTGCGAGGTTATTGCTGCAGGTGCGGAGCCGCAGAAGCAACCAGGAAGCCGCAGATGTAGTATGGATGGAGGAGAGCTGGGACCGCAGATGCGGTCAGGGTTCCACAGAACCGAGACCGCATCTGCGGAAGGTTTGTCGTAGAAGCGGAAGAGGGGCAGCTTGGAGTGGACCGCAGATGCTGTCATGGCTCCGCAGAAGCGGGACCACTTCTGCGAAAGGTGAGCCGCAGAAGCGACAAAGGGAGTTTGGTGGGGAACCACAGAAACGGTATTTGAACCGCACCTGCGGAACCGCAGAAGAGGTCAAAGGACCGCAGATGCGGAAAATGCTGGAGGCAGAGAGGGGTTTTAAAAATCGAATTTTGGCCATTTTCTCTCATATTTTTCTTGGCTTGGGCGATTCTTGGAGGGTTTCAAGAGACGATTTTCATCATCAATGATAAGGTAAGTTACCCTCATCTATTTTGAGTTAAATACATCAATTATGTATGAATTTAAGCATGAAATCAGTAGAAAACTTGGGGTTTGAGAGAAAACCTAGAAAACTAGTATTCTTGGATTTTGACCATGATTTTGGATATGAAATTTAGAGAAAATCATATATTTGAGTTTGTGAGGCCATGAGTAACCTTTATCTTAAAAAAAAAATCGAATTCCGGGCACGTGGGCCCGAGGGCATTTTTGTTAACTTTTCGATCGGAGTTAGGAATTTTTATAAATTGGATTATAATGAGTACCTTAGCATATATTAATGGATTTACATAATTATTGGCTAGTTATGGAGTATTTTGCATCGATTCGAGTCTTCGAAAGGGCGTGGAATGCCGGTTATGGACCTTCGGAGCAAGGTGAGCCTCCTTTCTAACCTTGTAAGAGGGAATTGTCCCCATAGGTAAAATAATTAGTAATGTTCTCCTATTTGTGGGGGCTACGTGCGCACGAGGTGACGAGAGTCCGTGCGTAGCTACTATTATGCTATTGTTCGGGTAGTTTAGGACCCAAGAGCATGTTATACTGGGATTAATTGTGAACTTGTTGACAGCTTGAATTTCTTAAATCACATTAAATTAGTAAATAAATTCTAAAATGGTTAAACTTCATTTTTATTAAATGGTTAAAGGAGGATCAACTTTCTTTGGATGATTGCTCCGTTTGGACTCTCGATTGATTGTCTGTGTGTTTAAATTTTGGAGCGTGTTGAACTCCTTGGCAGATTAAATAGATGCATCTGTGGTTCGCGTTGTTCGACCCTCGGCATGATTTGCGCATGCTTGTAATGCTGCCTTGAGATTATTTGTGATATTTGCTCTCCCCAACTTGAGATAATTGAAAATTAATGAATTATGAATCCGGAGACCTTTAGAATAAAAAGGAACTTTTACCTGTTCGTGACTTATTGAAATTACCATCATTTTTAATAAATCCATGACTATTCGCATTAATAAAATGTTATTATTGGACCTCTAGTAAGTGTCAAGTCAACCATCTCGTCTCTACTTCTTCGAGATTAGACGGGATACTTACTAAGTACACGTTGTTTTTATACTCATACTACACTTCTGTGCATTTTTGTTGCACATGCTCATGTGTTATTAGTGTCCTACTGGGCGCAGTAGCACGGACGATACTAGGACTAGGTGAGTTGCATTATTCGAGGCGGCCCGCAGCTAGTATCGTCCCTTCCAGTGTATTGTATTTACTTTCTGTCCACTATATTTCGGACGAATATTGTATTTTATTTCCTTCTTAGTAGATGCTCATGTACTTGTGACACCGGGTTCTGGGTTGGTTATAGGATTGTTCAATATTAAGTTTATTAAAGACTTCATGTTTATTTTTGTAAAGTTCATTATTTGTTATTTAATGTATAAAGAAAATGATTTCCGCAAATACTAAAATTGGAGTTTAATTAAGTATTTGGTTGGCTTGCCTGACAGCGGTGTCCGGCGCCACCACGACCCCTAGTGGATTTTGGGTCGTGACAACATGGTATCAGAGCACTAGGTTTCTAGGGTCTCACGAGTCATGAGCAAGTCTGGTAGAGTCTCGTGGATCGGTACGGAGACGTCTATACTTATCCTCGGAAGGTTGCAGGACTGTTAGGAGTACTTCACTTCTTGATTCCTTATCGTGCAATTTGATTCCTTTGAGGCTTATGCCTTTGCTTCCTTCCTACTCAATCTTACGCGACGCGAACCGCTTGTTATAAATCGATAATTAAAGGACCGTAATGGTACTACAGATGTAATACAGGATGTTTCTCCCGGTATAGCTGATCAGATTGTTATCGTCACTTGTAGAAGGATATTTTATTATTTTAGCTCAGTAGCGGTACTTCTGAGGGCTCTGGGCTAGACACAAGTTGCCATAATGCTTATGAACGATTGTTCTGCAGTAGTGATATGATGATAGGATGCTTAGCTACGTGTCGGGGCAGTGAATGACTTGAAGGGAAGTTTACTCAGTGCATGATTCAGAGATTCAGTATTTTACTTTAGGCGAGGGAAAGGCAATCGGACTAAGGATGTGCAGATTTGCGATGATGGAGTAACGAGGTTTGGTATTTGTAAGAGTGGAGGAATTCTCATCTGTGATGAGGTGTCATTATCCTTGATGAATGTACTAAGCTCGCCAGTGCTATAATCTTCTACAATTCGCCTTTGGGGCAGGATATTGAGGGTTAGTATTGAAGAAGAGACTATTAGATATCACGAGGAAAGATGTGTGGAAGGTGTCAGGCGGTGTTTAAAACTTCTAGAAGGCCAGGTATAAGAAGAGCAAGTCGAGTAGTTGATTAAAGAAGTGAGTTTACCCAAAGTGGGAGAGTGAAGGAGCTGCATAGGGGCTTAGTGGTAGGATGACTACGCGCCTTAAGGAGAATTTGGAATGATTTGGGATTTTAGTGGCTGGCAAATGAAGCCTACGAATTAAATTTGAAGTATGGGCTGTTATGCAGCAGGAGATTTAATATAACGGAAAGGAGCTGCTTGAATGAAGAAAGATGAAAATAACTTTGAATCTGGAAGATATCGGGAGTGATTTCTACAAGTAGTTCATCCCTGTGAGTAGGTTAGTGATCGCGTGGTTGGCGAGCTTCTGCGAAGAATTCTATTGGTTATACAATAAAGGGATCAGTCGTGCGAATGTTGTTGATGATTCTGAGTATAAAGAAAAAGGGGTTCCCATAGTAAGATATCGAGCATGCTAGCAGTTGATTGCGTAAGGTTACGTCAATAGGAGATTAAGAATCCTGGTCAATTCCAGAGTTGTGTAATAGTGGCTTCGAGCTAAGTGGGAGGGTCTCACCACCTATTATGTGGTTGCATAGCTAACTACTTGCGAGGTTTCTGGTTATTAGCATATTGATGGGCTATTTCAGCTACGGGAAAAGACCATAAGTGGTAATTTGAGCAAAAGGAATTATTAAAGGTGGGCTATCGTTGGCCTTATTGGCCCATGTTCAAACTTGGGGAAGGATTCAGGATTGTGTTTGTAAATATGCAGGTTCCAAGGGAAGGGATTTTGCTAGGTGCATCACCAATGGGATATTCATCTGCCAGAAGATTTATAGAATTGATTATATTCGGGGCAAAGTCAGAGCGGGTGGCTCTCAACAACGGTCCTAGTGAATTCAAAGGATAAGGTGTGATGCCTAACGATTTCGAGCCTATAGGTACGGTTAAGAATCAAGCTTGATGGCATCCTATGAGAAGGGGCACAGGACGTCTATGATGTTTTGACTTGCGATGTAGTAATTGGGAGGTATGAAATAGTTCGTGGGATTTGAGATAGCATGGTCTCGTTATTCAGGGTCACTCGGGATGAGTGCGGATGGAGTGTGTTAAGTGTTGAATGGAGTTATCATTGTTTCTATGGCAATTAAGGATAAATTGGAAGAAGAGGGATTGGTTAGACATAGTCGATATGGCGTGCTGCTGGTAGTGAGCAGTTCTTTCAGCATGATCGAGTTATGCAAGTGAATTGTGATGGTGTGTGCGAGGCTTGTCGGCCTCCGTAGTTGGTGGTATTCAGAAAGTATTCTACTGTTGTGACCTGATACGTGGAGGTAGGCCCCGGAAGGGCTATGGTGGGTTAGACCACTACTTAGAGACTTTCATGTTCTACGGTTATGAGAATTCACCTGTGTGTTGCTATGGTTCTCCTGAAGTGAGTTAAGTGAAAAACTTTTATATGATGAAGTGTTAGCCCCATAGTGGTTCCAAAGCTATGATGAAAAGCGTGTTTTATCATATATTGGCATGTTAGGTGCAGTGAGTGGTATAGAATTTGAAGTAAAGATCAAGGTAATAGCTCGGTGTGGACAAGGATGTCACAATCTCATATGAGCAGGAAAGGAGTTTTAGTGTTTAAGATAAGTTGGTATTGTCTTCAGTATCACCAGAGATCAGGGTTTTGTGAAAAATGCTTTGCATCCTGGTTAATGATTCTTGATCGCTTTTCAGCGTTAGTACGACTGGTGGTTTGGATGTGCTGACCCGTTATTCATTTCGGAAGGTTGTGGGAGCGTGTCCCACCGGAAGATTGTATAAGTGTGACATGTAGTCACTTGATTGATCAAAGATTTAAACCAAGTATGAGGATTGTGATAATGTCATTAATTTGAAAATTTATGCCTAGAGGGCACTCTGTTTATTGGGTTATGGACTGTGGAGGTTCGCTCTAGTTATGAGGGTTGTTTTTATGTGTTATAAGAAAATGGGAGTTATTATGGACTTTGAAAGGTTGTTAGCCTAGTTGATACAATTAGAAATCGGTTTGAGATCAGTGGATTGATTTGATTGTGAACAGGGGCTTATATCAGGCCAGATGTGTTCATCTCAGCAATACGCCCCTTATGGAAGGGAGTCGGGGTGTTATTTCATGTAATGATGTATTGCGTTGTACGAGTTGTGAGACGTCTTGGTGAATTTCTTATGTGTTGAGGTTCCGCATAAAGATGGGTTTACATGAGCAGGATGGCTCTTGAGATTCAGATCATATATCGCACTTCAGTTGTGCTCGAGTTTGTGGATTATAGCCTTATATGTCTCCCTAGGGAATGGTATTATACACTTAGCGTGTTTATGACTAATATCCAGTATTCTATTATAGTGAGCAATTTAGCTCGATGTACATCTCCCTATGTGAGTTCCATGTGTGGATCGGGTGGCACGCCATCATGGGTATGTTATCTGGATCGGGTGGCACGCCTCCATGGTTATGTTGTGTGGATTGGGTGCCACGTCGCCATGGTTATGATTGCTTGGATCGGGTTGCGCACTGTAACAGTGTGATGTTTAGTACAGTTCCCCATATCTGGTTATTGTGTTATGTTTCCTACTTTCTGAAGGAAGCTCATATTAGCTTTACGCCCGCGTCGCATGTATGATTCGCGAGCGGGGTAATTAAAATTCCTTTTCAGATTTCATTTTCCTTTTCGTATCGTATTATAATTGGTAGCCCATTGGCACGTTGTGGCCTTATATGAGACTTTTGGTCATGTCGGGGTGGCTTATTGCCTGAGCAGTTCGTACTGGGTGAGACAAGATTGTTGGATTTAGGACCAGTACAATCTGATTACTCGAAATATATTAAGGAGAAAAGATTATTATTTGGTTCAGAATGAGGTAATGTTTCTTATCAGAAGTATAGACTCAATGATTGGTTGACTCGGCAGTCGATTATGAATTTCTGCATATCTCTTCCGTTGTGGCGGCATTGTAAGAGTTAGAGTAAGACCTGTGTATGTCATGGGGTGCAATGGGAGCATCAGATTCGTGGAATTTCGGACTAAGTTGATCGGAAAATATTATTGTGGTTCGGTGAGTAAAGTGATGCTAGGTGTGAATTCAGTAAAGTTATGCAGCCATGTTTGAGTACAGCGTGTAGCGGTTGATATGGCGATCTTATGTTGGAAATAGGTCGGGCATAGAATTCCGAATGTTGGAATTTGGCTCTAAGGCTTATTTGCTTGAATAAAAGGGAATATCTTCAGCATTGATCGAGCTGATGTGCTCAACTAAGTTGTGGTAGCACGGGAAGGTGCATGAGAAGTTAAACAGTGATTCCAGACTACTTCAGTATAGTTCTCAGCACGTTCGAGGACGAACGTATGTTTAAGTGGGAGAGAATGTAATGACCCGACTGATCGTTTTGAGCCCCAGTGCGTCGTTCAACAGTCTGAGGCCACGAGCAACTTCATTTTAGGTATTATGACTTGTACGCGTGGTAAGAATTGAATTTCGGGAAGTTCAAAGTTGATTTGGAAAGAGAATTCTCATTTCGAAAGCTTAAAGTTGAAAGAATTAACTAGGATTGGATTTTTGAGTAAACGACCTCAGAATCGGGATATGAAGGTTCCAGCAGGATCGTATGATGATTTCGGACTTGGGCATAGGCCCGGATCGAGTTTTGGATGACCCAGGAGCGTTCTGGGCGCCTATTGTGGAATGTAGCATTTTGAAAGAAATTTCATAAGTTTGGGTTGAAGTGCATTTCAGTGATATAGATGTCCGTTTGGAATTCCGAGTTTGTGAATAGCTCCGTCTGGTGATTCTGGAGTTGGGAGCGCGATCGGAAGTGAATTCGGAGGTCCGTAAGTCATTTTGGAGCCATTTGGCAAAAGATAGAAATTTGAAGGTTTTTGAGAAGTTTGACCGGAAGTGGACTTTTTGATATCGGGGTCAGAATCTGATTCCGAAAGTTGGAGTAGGTCCGTAATGTCGAATATGACTTGTGCGCAAAATTTGAGGTCAATCGGACGTGATTTGATAGGTTTAAACGTCGGAAATAGAAGTTTACAATTCTAAAGTTTATTAAGTTTGGATTGGAGGTCGATTCATGATTTTAGTGTTGTTTGATATGATTTGAGGCCTCGAGCAAGTCCGTAACATGTCTTGGGATTGGTTGGTAGGTTTGGTTGAGGTTCGAGGGGCCTCGGGTGGATTCCGGATGGTTAACAGATCAAATTTGGAATTTGGTGAAGGGCTGAAGCAGCTGATATCTGGTGTAACAGCACCTGCGAGGTTTTGGCCGCAAGTGTGGAGCTGCAGAAGTGGCCAGGAAGCCGCAGATGCGGTATGCGCGGAGGAGATCTGGGACCGCAGATGCGGTCAGGGTTCCGCAGAAGCGGGACCGCATCTGCAGAAAGTTTGTCGCAGAAGCGGAAGAGGGGCAGCTTGGAGTGGACCGTAGATGCGGTCAGGGTTCCGCAGAAGCGGGACTGCATCTGCGAAAGGTGAGCCACAGAAGCGAAATAGGGAGCTTGGTGGGGAAATGTAGAAGCGTTATTTGGACTGCAGCTGCGGAACCGCAGAAGCGGTCAAAGGACCGCAGGTGCACAAAATGTTGGAGGCAGAGAGGGGTTTTAAAAATCGGATTTTGGCCATTTCGCAATTCTTGGAGGGTTTCAAGAGAGGGTTTTCTTCATCAATGATAAGGTTAGTTACCCCCACTTATTTTGAGTTAAATACATCAATTATGTATGGATTTGAGCATGAAATCTGTAGAAAACTTGGGGTTTAAGGGAAAATCTAGAAAACTAGTATTCTTGAATTTTGACCACGATTTTGGGTATGGAATTTAGAGAAAATTATATATTTAAGTTCATGAGGCCATGGGTAACCTTTATCTTCAAAAAAAATTTGGATGCCAGCCACGTGGGCCCGAGGGCATTTTTGTCAACATTTCAATCGGAGTTAGGAATTTTTATAAATTGGATTATAATGAGTATCTAGCATATATTAATGGATTTACATAATTATTGGCTAGTTTTGGAGCGTTGTGCATCGATTTGAGTCTTCGGAAGGGTGTGGAATGTCGGTTATGGACCTTCGAAGCAAGGTGAATCTCCTTTCTAACCTTGTAAGAGGGAATTATCCCCATAGGTAAAATAATTAGTTATGTGCTCCTATTTGTAGGGGCTATGTGCGCACGAGGTGATGAGAGTCCGTGCGTAGCTACTATTATGCTATTGTCCGGGTAGTTTAGGATCCAAAAGCATGTTATACTGAGATTAATTGTGAACTTATTGACAACTTGAATTGCTTAAATCACATTAAATTAGTAAATAAATTCTAAAAGAATTAAACTTCATTTTTCTTAAATGGTTAAAGGAGGATTGACTTTCTTTGGATGATTGCTCCATGTGGACTCTCGATTGACTGTCTGTGTGTGTTTAAATTTTGGAGCGGGCTGAAAGCCTCGACAGATTAAATAGATGCATCTGTGGTTCGCACCGTTTGACCCTCGACAGTGCACATTTTACATTCCTATTGGAGCAGGCCATCGACCTCGGCATGATTTGCGCATGCTTGTAATGCTGCCTTGAGATTGTTTGAGATTGATATTTGCTCTCCCCGACTTGAGATAATTGAAAATTAATGGATTATGAATCCGGAGACCTTTAGAATAAAAAGGAACTTTTACCTGTTCGTGACTTATTGAAATTACCGTCATTTTTAATAAATCCATGACTATTCGCATTAATAAAATGTTATTATTGGACCTCTAGTAAGTGTAAAGTCGACCATCTCGTCTCTACTTCTTCGAGATTAGACAAGATACTTACTGAGTACATGTTATTTTCGTACTTATACTATACTTCTGTGCATTTTTATTGCATAGGCTCATGTGTTATTAGTGTCCTACTGGGCGCAGCAGCACGGACGATACAGAGACTAAGTGAGTTGCATTATTCGAGGCGGCCCGCAGCTAGTATACTCCCTTCCAGTGTATTATATTTACTTTCTATCCACTGTATTCCGAACGAATATTGTATTTCATTTCCTTCTTAGTAGATGCTCATGTACTTGTGACACCGGGTTCTGAGATGGTTATAGAATTGTTCAATATTAAGTTTATTAAAGACTTCATGGTTATTTTTGTAAAGTTCATTATTTGTTGTTTAATGTATAAAGAAAATAATTTCCGCAAATACTAAAATTGGAGTTAATTAAGTATTTGGTTGGCTTGCCTGACAGCGGTGTTCGACGCCACCACGACCCCGTGTGGATTTTGGGTCGTTACAGAATATTTACAAAAACAAAAAAGAAAAATAAGTAATGACAAATGATATGGAATATAATTTGTCTTCTACGGGGGCCCCTACTGACATGCATTCATGATTTAATTTTCATTATCATAGTGATCGGTAGGGGTGTTCATGGTTCGGTACCTAAAAAGAAACCAAATCAAGTAAGTCGGTTTTTCAAATATTAGAACCAAACCAAACCAATTAAGTCGATTTTTCTCGATTCGGTTTATGTCTGTTTTTGTCATTTTTTCGATTATTTTGGGTTATTTCTTAAATATAAGATATACACTACCAAATACATATTCCGGCGATTACATTTTCAACATAACACTATCAAATTAATTGTCCTTTAGGAAATCTATTATTTATTAAACTATATTGATGATAATTGAATCAAATATAATTTGAGGACTCAATTAAAAATATATTTTTTTAACATGATGGATTCTTACACTTAACAAAAGAAAACTACCAATCAAACTAGAATATAAAGGTAAAAAAATGTACCAAAAGTGCAAACGATTGACATCACCATAATAGATAGAAAATGTACCAAAGGTAAAATATATATATATATATATATATATAGGTGTGATAATAAATTTGAAATAGTAACTCCTATAATCGGTTTTGTTCAATTTTTTCGGTTATTTTTTGATTAAAACCAAAACCAAACAAAATTTGATCGATTTTAAAATTTAAAACCAAAATCAAACCAAATAAAAAAGTATCGTTTTTTTTTTTATCGATTTGATTTGATTTTTCGGGTTTTAACACCCCCAGTGACCGGTCAGTTCATGAGTCCCTACATCAAAGAAAAGAGAAAAGGCAATAGCATCTACTCCCCTACATCTAAGGGTGTGTTTTGTCAGACCTCTAGTAAGGAACAGAGCTGTAAAACGCACTATTTATAATGCGTTTTACTGTGTTTTACTTTAACGGTTACCTTTCCGCTAAAGTAAAGCACAGTATTATATTGCGTTTTAGATAGAAAAGTATTTTTTTTTTTAAATTATAGAAATGTATTTTGAATCCCAAAAATCATTATTTAGGTTTCGGACTCCACGTTACTCTATCGATCCATTGGATAATGGGAAGTCCTTTTTTGGAAAAATAAATTATAACAGAAAAAGATTACTCCTTTTATCTTTTCCCTTTTTTCTTCACAAAATTATTACTACTATTAAAAATAAATAATATTTAAACTAGATTAAGATAATCCGAAACTTACCAAGATTATCCTATTTTAGTTATAATAGAGTCAATTCCGTTGATGGTCATCCCACTTATAAAAATAATAGCGTATTAAAGTTACTTTTGTTTAATTTAGGATAATAATATTATTCACTTATTATTTTTTCCCTCGTAAAATAAAGAACACTTGTTCGGCATGATATAGTATTAAGGGTGTCTAACGGGTGGGCCGTGTCGGGCTGGGTAGAGAAAAGTTGAAACCGTGCGGGTTTCGAACCGGGCCGGTTATGGATTAGGGATTATCGGACTTAAAAGGTTCGGGTTCATCAGGGTAAAAACTAAACTGTAAGGGTTACGAGTATAAGGGGCCAGGTTAGTATTTGTTTTATTTTATTTTTTTAGTATGTATAACTATTGTTATTTATATTAATATAAAATAAAAATATAAAGATTACTATGAAGATGGAAAAAAATTACACTTATAAATTGCAAGTGCTACATTTATTTCAAAATTCAATCGTATAAATTGAAAGATTTACATTTAACAACAAGTAAATTGACGAAAAATAATAAATTTAAAGGTTTTACATTGCCTTAGACTCCAAAATTATTAAAAAATATTAAAAAATCTAGCCTTTAAATCGGGTTGGGCCGAGCTGGTTAACCGGTTCTACAGGTATTTGGGTTGACCGGATTTGACCGATTCGGTTAACCGGATGAATTAAAATGAGCGGACCAACCCCCTAACCCCAGTACCCAGCCCACCTGACCCCCTAAGTACTGGGCCGGCCCGTACCGGGTTTCAACCGGTCTGGGTTGGGCCGGTCCCGGGTCAACCCGGCCCGTTTGACACCTCAATATAGCATACCATGTCATATTAAAAAAAGAGATTTTTTCTTTCCTATACCATATATGAAACCTTATTATCAAAAATGTGCATAGTTTCTAATTTACCCGCCCTGTCCATATTTTTTCTACAGTTATTATACCAATCACTAAATACTAATTAATAGTAGTTGAATCTTCCTAATTTGTCGAGCTAAAATTGAGGAACAGAATATTCTAAAAAGATTTGGCGTAAATTAGATCAAATCATATTCTTCCAGATATTACTATTTAAGTGCTCTACAATTATGGAAATAAATATTCTTCCAGATATTTTTCACCATTGATAGCCATTAAAAAGCTTAAAAACTTTGAATTCAAATTTGGATTTTCAAAAATAATTATTTGTTCGAATTGGGTGTTGTTTGAAAATAATCGGGAATATGGTTTGCAGTTTATATCTCAATTTTGAGGGGTTTTGGTGAAGATTAGACTTGGTTTTGACTGAGATTCAGAATGAAACTCAAAGAAGAAGAAGAAGAAGATATATTGCAGAAATTGTAGATAAATTGTTCTGTCAAAAAGTTAATCGCCGTTGATTATCTCCGTTTCCGGTACTCCTACTTTCTTTCTTCAACTTTTTCTTTCCTATTCTATTTGAAGGAATGCTTTCTGTGTAAATCTTTTTGTTTCGTTATTATTGGTAGTAAAGAGTCTAATCTATTTCGTTATCTGTTTCTGTAACGAACGGACCCGTCGTCTCATGTATCTCCGCTCGTTTTTCCCGTTTTATGCTTCTATATGTTTCATTATATGTGTTTGGTGAATTTGAAGTAATTCGGATAGAGTTTGGTTGGAAATGAGATAATTAGTCTCCTTAAAAGAAGGTTAGTTTGGAAAAGTTAACCGGATGTTAACTTATGAGTTAGAGGGCTCGGAATGGATTTTCGAAGATTCGACTAGTTTCGGGTGATGGTTTGTGACTTAGGAGTGCGATCGGAATTGAATTTGGAGGTCCGGTGTAGAATTAGTCTTGAATTGGCGAAGTTTGAATTTTGGCGAATTCCGGTTGATAGATGAGATTTTGATCCGAGGGTCGGAATGGAATTCCGAGAGTTGCTGTAGCTTCATTAGGTAATTTTGGATATGTGTGCAAAATTTTAGGTCATTCGGATGTCGTTTGGTTGGATTTTTGATTGAAAGTGCATTTCGGAAGTTTTTAAAGAACTTAGGCTTGAATCCGATGAGAATTGATGATTTTGGTGTTGTTAGATGTGTTTTGATGATTGGAACAAGTTTGAATGAGGTTTTAGGATGCGTTGGTGATTTTGGTTGAGGTCCCGGGGGGCCTTGGGTGAGTTTTGGGGTGGTTTCGGACCATTTCTAGGCCATTTTTAACTGCTGGTTTCTGTCTGCATCAGTGTTCTATTCGATCACGGACAATGGATCGCGATCGCGGTGAGTATAATGTGAGAACAAGTTAATGAATCGCGATCGCAAAAAATGCTTCGCGATCGCGGAGAAGGAAAATTTCTGTTGCCTTGATCCTATTTCGGAAGCTCATATCTTTTTATTTACAAGGCATTTTGAGGTGATTCAAAAACAAAGGTTGTAGCCGTTCGTGTTTAGTTTCGAGAAAGCTAAAGAAATTGTAATTTGGACATCTGTAGCAAAAGTTATGGACGTTACACTATAGGCTGTCCGAGAAGGATCTCTAATACACATGAATGAATTTGGAAGCTTATATCTCGCAATGTATAAGGATTCAGGAAATGAGAACATATGAAAGTTATATCCCTATGTGTCTAGTTTCCAGAACATCAAACCATGTGTCATTAGGAGTTGTGTGCAAAAGGTTATGGCCATTATACTGAAGGCTGTCCGGAGAAGCTGGAATTGTTCATCGCGATCGCGAAGGGTTGACCGCGATCGCGAATAGTAAATTTTGGGCTGGAAAATTGTTCTCCGCGATCGGTCGCGATTTTGGGCTCATTTTTCACCCATAGTTGCTCGTTTTTGGAGATTTTTGAAGGAGATTAACGAGGGATTCAAGGGGAAACGTTCAACATAACGCCTATACCATACCACATTAGGATAACATGAGAACTTTTATCTCCCTTCCGCACCACAGACATCGACGCACTCAGTATTTTGTTGTAATGAGCAAATTTGGCTCGATGTGCATCTCCATATGTGAGATATATATATGGATCGGGTTGCACGCCGCAACAGTGTGATGTTGAGAATAGTTTTCCATATGTTATTTTGTATGCCTTGCTTCCTGATTTCTAAAGAAGTCCGTATTGGGTGTTGCTCGGTGAATGGCACGTCGGTTATGTCCTTTCAGGATTGAACGGTGTATATTACTTGCTTCACCATGGATGTGAGGGATTA
>MU728590.1:5147-18991 GCA_026770625.1 Nicotiana glauca
TTGTATTTTATTCCTCTTATCAGTAGTCGCTCATGTACTTGTGACACCGGGTTTCTGGGAGGGTTTACAACGGATTTGTTCTATTTATTATCATTTAAATTTGAATTCTAGTAATGAACTTTTATTTATAAAAATTGGAAGGAAAAACCTTAGATTTTTTTTAAGTATTAAAAGAGGAATTAATTGATGAGTTAGTTGGCTGGCCTGACAGAGGTGCCCGGCGCCACCACGACCCTTAGTGGATTTTGGGTCGTGACACATTGTATCCAAAAAGTCCGTCTTTGACATATTTAGAAAGGTCAATAAATAGCCAACTCGGATCCACTTGGTTGAAATTCGAAATCAAGACTAAATCCTGAATACCCATTCACCCCTAAGTCCAAATATGTGATTTGTCTTGAGATCCCACCTCAATTCAAGGTCAAAATCTCTAAAATAGAAAAATCCTAAGTTCTACCTAAAACCCTATTTCTATTATATGAAATCTTATATTTAGGGATGAAAATCTACTAAAAGTAATGAAAATTGATAAGAAACAAGTTAAAGTTACTAACCGTTGAAGACGGGAAAAATTTCTTTTCAAAAATCTCCCACAAAAATCTAGGTTTAAAAAATGGAATAAAATAAGCTAATCCCAAAATTCTTTATTTTTACTCAGTTGCAGATATCGCAATTGCAAACTCTTGTTAGCAATTTCTCAGCTTGCAAAAGCGAAACAGTGTCCGCAAATGCAAAAATGGCCTTAAGACTCAGGTGACACGAATGCGACACAAATCTCACAATTGGGAGGGTCGCAAATGCGACTCCACCTTCGCAAATACGAAGCTAGCCACCCCATCCCACCTTCACATATGTGAGTCCCACTTTGCAATTACAAACATCACATTTGCAACAAGTTCATCACAATTGCAATAATTGCAGTACCAACAAATTTTAAGTTCTACGAAATCAGTCCGAAATCAATTCAAAACTTACCTGGGCCCTTTGGGACTCCATCAAAATACCACACAAGTATATAAACCTCAAACGAACTCGCTCGTAAGCTCAAAACATCAAAATAACATCAAGAACTAAAAATAACACATAAAAACTCAAAGATTTCAAAATTCTTAAGTTTATTTTTTTTAACTTCTTATAATAAGCGCCGAAACAGAATCGGGCCACCCGGGACCCCAACCAAACATGGGTAGAAGTTCAAAATTATCATGCGAACCTACTAAAATTGCCAAAACACCGATTTGAGGTCGTTTAACAATAATATTAACCGTGGTCAACTTCAATTACTTATAAGTTTTAAAATCAAGTTTTATTGAAAAAATCACATTTAAATTTTCAGAAAATCAAAACGGACTATGCACGCAAATCATAAATCATCGGCTAAAGCTATATAAGATATCAAATCATGAAATGAGAAGTTAAAACTTTAAATGACTTATCGGCTCATTAAAGATTTCTCTTTCGTATTTATGGATCGGTACGTCTATATGTCGATGTTGGACATACTAAATCATATGAAGCGACCTTCCATTTTATCCTCAATATACACGACTTGCGCCTTTTGGCGAATGTGGTTAAGTTTTAATCTTATCTAATCTTGAATAATTGCACATCCATCTTAGCATCCGCATGCGCAACACATATCTTGTGGATATATTGGACTTGCAATTCAACACTCATGACCATATAATATTGTCAGTATTATAACTATTTTACAGAGTATTTTTTCTCTTTGATGAACACTATTTTGCCACATAACATCCTGGTAGTACTTATCTATTCAACCATCTGATTTAACACTACGAATAACATTTTCATCTATTATTCCATCCTTTTGAAATAACAAGCATAAATATGTAAATTATTTGTATTTTAATATTGCTATCATGTCTAGTCTCACCTCAAGTTCGCTCATCTCGGCTGGCTAAAAGCAAAGCATGTATTCAATAGTACTTCTACTTATCCTAAAATTCTTATGCTTTAAAGTGCTTCTCCATAATTTAAGCTTTTGGCTCACCCCTAAATTTGGGGGTTATTAACTGCCACAAATTGTATCGAATTGTGATACTTTACAAACTCCCACAATTTGATGCAATTTTTAGAGGTTATAAAAACCCTCCACAAATAAATCGTCACAAAAAGAATTATATAGCAGAGGTTAAAAGAAACACCACAAAATGATCTTATTATGGGGTTTCTTATTATCCCCACAAATAAGCCTCCACAATTAACCTTATTTCGTGTAGCTCCTACTTCTACAAGATCGTAAATATGGTGGTCGTAGTTTCGCCCAATAACAAGATTGTTAGGGCACTTTTTGGAGTGGGAACCGTACTGAAAAATAACCAAATACCGTAAGAGGGTATAGGAAACAAAAGATAGGCAACAAAAAGGTAAAAGTCTTGAACTAATGATAATGTTAAAGAGATAAACTAAAAAAGTTCAACAGTTTATACAAAGATAGTCTTTTGTTCGAAACAAGATTTTCAACATGGTAACTAGAGTTGAAAAGCACTTATCCCACACTGAGTACATAAATTAACAGTAGGTATCACTCCTCATCTGCATGAAGAGTAGAAATCTACTATATTAATGTAATAGACATTTTAACCAGAGCAACACTACTTGGAAGAGTTGAAACTATGCTATGTAGAACATGAGACATCACGTCAGGTGGAAACAATAGCATCAAATGTTTAACCTTGTTCTTGACCAAGAATTCCTCATCAAAGCATAGAATTTATTTGACTACATACAATAACTACGTCTCAGTCCCAAAAAACATGGAGTCGATAATATGAATTCTTATTCCTTTCATTAAGCTCAAATCATATCAGCATCATTACCAAATAAAATAAACGTGCAAGTAAAAAAAAAGATTAATAATAATAATAATAATAATAATAATAATAATAATAATAATTATAATAATGATAATGATAATGATAATCATAATGATGATAATAATAATGATAATGATAATGATAATGATAATGATGATGATAATAATAATAATAATGATAATAATAATAATAATAATAATGATAATGATAATGATAATAATGATAATAATAATGATGATGATAATAATGATAATAATAATAATAATAATGATGATGATGATGATGATGATGATGATGATGATGATGATGATGATAATAATAATAATAATAATCATAATCATAATAATAATAATAATAATAATAATAATAATAATAATAATAATAATGATGATGATGATGATGATGATAATAATAATAATAATCATAATCATAATAATAATAATAATAATAATGATGATGATGATGATGATGATAATAATAATAATAATCATAATCATAATAATAATAATAATAATAATGATGATGATGATGATGATGATAATAATAATAATAATCATAATCATAATAATAATAATAATAATAATGATGATGATGATGATGATGATAATAATAATAATAATCATAATCATAATAATAATAATAATAATAATGATGATGATGATGATGATGATAATAATAATAATAATCATAATCATAATAATAATAATAATAATAATGATGATGATGATGATGATGATAATAATAATAATAATCATAATCATAATAATAATAATAATAATAATGATGATGATGATGATGATGATAATAATAATAATAATCATAATCATAATAATAATAATAATAATAATGATGATGATGATGATGATGATAATAATAATAATAATCATAATCATAATAATAATAATAATAATAATGATGATGATGATGATGATGATAATAATAATAATAATCATAATCATAATAATAATAATAATAATAATGATGATGATGATGATGATGATAATAATAATAATAATCATAATCATAATAATAATAATAATAATAATGATGATGATGATGATGATGATAATAATAATAATAATCATAATCATAATAATAATAATAATAATAATGATGATGATGATGATGATGATAATAATAATAATAATAATCATAATCATAATAATAATAATAATAATAATAATAATAATAATAATAATAATATACCAATAATAATAATAATATACCAACAATAATAATATACCAAGTCTGAAATCTATTCCTAACTAGTAGGTATCACCTATATGGATTTTCCTCTTCCACTGTGCGTAACTTTAGCTAAATATGTATTGATTCCAAGAATTTCCCCCTTTTAACACCTTCCCGCATAAGTCGACGCACGACATGACCAGACCATCTCAAGCGACCTTCTATCATTTTATTCTCAAAGTGTGTTACTTGCACCTTCTAATGAAAGCGGTAATTTTTAATCTTCTTAATCTTCTCTAACCTTGTGCTATTCGCATTTTTTGCAACACTATCTTGTGGATATTTGAACTTTAGCAGCCCAACATTAACTACCACATAACATAGTCGATTTTATTGCTATTCTATACAACTTACCTTTCATTTTGGTAGACATTCTTCTATCACACAACACCCTGGTAGCACTTCTCCGTTTCACCTTCTTAAGAGTAGCATCTTGATCTATCTTTCCATCCTCTTGAAACAAGCCTCGATATTTAAATTTTTTGCATTTTGGCACTTCTCAGCAATTCTATTTAAAAACTATCTGTACTCTTTTGCTAAATAGTTAAAGACGGTTAATTTATGTCTACCTTCAGAACAAAAATCAGCAAACAACACAAATCAAGGAGCCACAAAAACAAATCCAAATTAATATGGAATAAGTTATAAATCAACACTTTTCTATCCGCTGAACCAAAAAATGCCCTCAAATAGGAAAAGGGCATGTACCCACTCACTACCAAAAGGATGAAATCTGTCTTAAGAGAGAAGAACTCCAAAGAAGCCTCGCCCCCTCTCTCGAATGGTCTAACATTATCATTCTTTCGGGTATATTTAACAGAATTTTCCCTCTTCAAATGATAAATTTCAGTCATCACCTCATTCAACACTTGGCTTGTTTTGGTACCATGTAATATCAATGTCTTTTTCCCAGTTTCAACCTGAAACTAAAGTAAATAAACAGAAATAATCATCACAATAAAAATCCCATCTTTAAAAAAAAAGAGTGGTTTGCTAAGATCAAACTCACAAGTTTAGGAGCACGTTTTTCAAGCTCCCTTCTGATTTTTCCTTTATATGGGGTTTTAATTTTCCATTTGGTTTCACTTCTCATCATCCTTGCCTAAAAACAAATTGAAAACTAAACTAATATTATTGTGGTTAAGCAAAACTTCAACTATCATAACAACAATTACTATGGCTTAATAACAAATTAGTTGGAACCATTAGAAACAAAAAAAATATAGCAAGAAAACAGTAAGAATTTAAGCTTTCACTTACCATTATAGGAAAAGGGAAGATACGAAGAATAATTGGTAAAGGAAGATACAACTAAGCCTATGAAAATATTAGGGTTATTAGGGTTTTAACACCGTTTAGGGGTTTTGGGCGGGTGTTATTCGCCTGGTTTACAACTTGAATAATTAAGCAAATTTAACTTCTTACAAGTTGTTAGCCCTCTAAGCTTTCCCACTAATGCGGCACATGGTGCGCCGCCCAGTGTGCCACGGTAGTGTATTTTCTCGCCTAACTTTTCTCACTTTGGCTCAGAGAGTAGTTTCGTCCGAGCTCGTTCTTACATGGTATAAATAAACAAAAAATGCATTTTTAGAGCTTTTTTAGAGCATTGGAGGCTTCAAGAAACAATATTTCCTCTTCCTTCTACCAATTCAATACGCGAGTTTGGATTGTGACGCTGGATTAATGTGTTCTTATTCTTTAACTCTATTTGGGATGACTTTCTCCATATCTACATAGTAGTTTACCGTAGAGTTTGACATGATTTAATGAATAGGTTGTTGCTTATGGATTTGACTACTATTTAATTACTCGAATTTATTGGAGGAGTTTTAATATTAGTTATGATTTTATTCTATACACTGTTTAATCGAAAGAGGAACATCTTATTGAATATTATTGGTGTATGCCTTAGTTTATTTTGGTTCTTCTTTGAAGTAATCGAGAGAGCTTTTTTGAGTTACCATTTAAATTAAGATTGATAAACATCCGCGAGAAATTTCTCCTAGACATCCCTACTAATAGATTCTTACAAGTTTCACCGCACTTCACATTAGTTCATTCGAAAGATTTAGATTTAATCGGAAGAGAAATATGAATCGAAAGTATAAGCTAATCACCTATTGAATTCGTGAGAATCGATAGAACCTTAATAGTGATAAATTCAGGATAGTAGTCTTGCACTTATCATATAAAAACCCTTACTCTTTGTCTCGATACTAGCCCATTGCTCTACTCTCTAGTTCTCTATGAGCAACTGTTAGTTACTTTAATTTTAGTTCATAATCATTCCAATCAAAATGTCAATCAACCTGGATAGAATTAACCTAGAAATTACTTGAACATTATTTAAATCCCAATTCCTATGGAGATGATAATTAAATTATACTATCTTTGACTAGCGAGCATCAATTTCATGTTGTGTTTTCTGCTCCTCAGAATCTCATGCAGATCCAAGAATATCTCAATTTTCATGAAGGTCAAATAAAGATCCCAATAATCGATTTTCTCAAGAACTCTGCCAATGACATCTCAGAGTGCTAACTTTCACAGATATCACAGACTCCAAGGCATAATTCATCTTCCTTGATGTCATCTCTTCAAGAACGATGTCATGTCCCCTTTCCTAAAAAAATCCAGCAAGAGTCTAAATATTCTGGTCACTCCCAGAAATCAATAGTTACTCATTTTTCTGGTTTTACTAATCCTTCTGGCACTAAATTCTCGTGATACGGGGCCTCTGTCATCCTAAGCATACAACCTCATCCACCAAGTGGTGCTTCTATTAAATTCTTGTCATCTTGCCCAAAAACTCGACCAGTCACTGTTGAGAACGTATAATCGGACAGAAATGCTTCAAATTAATGAGAATGCAGTGACATTGTAACGATCCGGCCGGTCGTTTTAAGAATTTACGTCCCAATCCCCTATTAATTACGTTCCCCGTGTTTGTTTCTGCTATTGTGGGTTGCCGGGAAGATTTATTTGAAAATTCAAAGAGTTTTGGGACACTTAGTCCCTAAATGAGAGTTTAAATTTTAGAATTTGGACCGTAGTTGGAGCAGTGTGAAGATGGCCTCGAAATGGAATTCTGTGTTCCGTTAGCTCTGTTGGGTGATTTCGGATTTAGGAGCATGTTCAGATTTTATTTTGGAGGTTCGTAGCTCATTTAGGCTTGAAATGCCGAAAGTAGAATTTTTGAAGTTTCCGGTTCGGTAGTGAGATTTTGATATCGGGGTAGGAATGAGATTTCGGAAGTTGGAGTAGCTCCGTAGTGTTGAATGTGACGTGTGTGCAAACTTTTAGGTCATTCAGACGACGTTTGATAGACTTTTTGATCGAAAGCATAATTTGAAAGTTTTTCGAATTCTTAAGCTTGAACTCGATGATGATTCGATGTTGTTTTAGGTGTTTTAAGGATTGGTATAAGTTTGGATAGTGTTATATGACTTGTTCGTGCTTTTGGTTGAGGTCTCGGGGGCCTCGGGATGGTTTCAGATAGTTAACGAAAGAGTTAGGAATTTGGTTTCGCAGTTGAAGCTTTTCCACTGCTGTCATAACCGCATCTGGGGTTGAGAGGCCGCAGATACGGCTCTCGCAGGTGCAGAACCAAGCCGTAGATGCGGCCATGTGAGGGAAGGCCAGTTTCCGTAGGTGCGGTAGAAGTAGCACAGGTGCGACCCAACGGAATTTAAGTGGAAATCGCAGAAGCAATCCTTTGATCGCAGAAGCGGTCTCTCAGATGCGTAAACTAGACCGCAGGTGTGAAATCCCTGGTCAGAAAAAGGGGTGGAACGAGGGTTTAGTTCAAAAATTAGAAAAATTTATTGGGAGCTAGGGAGAGGGCGAGTTTGGGTGATTTTTGAAGAGGAAATCAGTGGGTAACAATTCCTTATCCCTTTCTAGCTGTATTCCATTAATCTATTGTTAGTTTTATCATTTAATTTCGGATTTGAGATAAAAATTGGGGAAAATTTTAGAGAAAGTTCTTAGACCTAAATCCCGAGTTTTGATTGGGAATTTAGAATTGGATTTGGATAATTTTGATAGGGTTAGAATCGTTAGAGTATGAGGATTTTATAAATGTAAATTTTACCCGATTTCGAGATGTAGGCCCGGAGGGCGTTTTGGTCATTTTATCTAATTTCGCATATTGATAACTGTGATTTTTACATATTTTATACCCATTCTTGCCTAGGCTTTGTGCGTGAATTGCCGTAAATTAGTCCCAAAAGGCTTACAAGTTGTGGTTGATTGCAGGTTTGAGTGACAAGATAACAAATGTCAAAGATCGGCTAAAAAAGGAGTGAAATCGGCCAAGTATCAAAAGACTAGTGAAGTGGGGAACAAGATCCCTGCGCGGTCCGCACTGATGTACCACGCGGCCACGCAGAAGAGTTCAGAGACTGTGCCTAAGTCCATGTTGACCTGCACGGTCCGCACTGATTTACCACGCGGACGCGCAAAAGAAGTTCAGAGACTGTGCCTAAGTCCATGTTGACCTGCGCGGTCCGCACTGATTTGCCACGCGGCCGCGCAGAAGAAGTTCAGAGAAGGTGTAATTTCCATGCTAACCTGCGCGGTCCGCGCTCCTTTCTACGTGATCCGCGCCAAGAGGAGTTCAGAGACTCAGTAATTCAATGCAAAAGCCCACGCGGCCGCACACCAAAACAGTGCGGTCCGTGTGAATGAAGTTCAGAGAGTGGAGTTTTGTCAAGTTTTCCACGCGGCCGCGCCCCATTTCTACGCGATTCGCGCCTCTCAGCCAACGCGGCCGCGCGACCTTTGTGCGCGGTCCGCGCCCCCAGTTTCAGAAGCAAGATATGAAGACCAAGGATCCCTACGCGGCCGCGCGGCATTTGTGCGCGGTACGCACCAGACCCGTAGGGGTATTTTTGTCCAGTTTTTCCTGTGTAGTATAAATAGAACATTTTATTTTTTTAGGTTAAGAATTGTATCAGATATAGCTGATGTGAGACTCAAGTTTTAGCTTATTTTGGGCAATTTCATCTTGTTTTATCGTAAATTCTTGTAGATTAACTTTGTACTTAATTAATATGTTGATTTTATCTACTATTTCTTCAATTTCTGTTCCTATTATATCTAGCTAAACCCATTAGCTAGGGTTGTGGCTCAACTCTAGTGTGGGTAACTAATGGATGTTATTGTTTAATGCTTGAATAATGTTGGGTGTTTGCTATTTGGGTTAATTTTATGGTTTAATTAGGATTTGGTGGTTGCAAACACTGAGTCTAGCTTAGTGGGTCTTGACTCTTCTTGAGAAAGAGTGTCTATGACTCCAAAATTGACCCAACAAGGAATTGGGATGGACCCATGAGAATGGTAGTCCCAATTAATGGGTTAAACCTCGAGAGAGTAATTACCCAACTTGAACCCTAAGTTGCTTGGGCATATTGGCCTACCCAATTGGTCTCGAGAGAGTCAATTGGGCAAAATCACTCTCTCTACCGAGAGGTGTGAGAGTGAGTGCAATCGTGCAACGGTTATAGCATAAGCCCCATAATCATCATTCTTGTATTAGGAATCTCTACCCGTTAGTTGACCACCTAGGTAAATGCCACGACCCTAGTGCTTTTCTCTATCTTGCATACAACCTAGAATCAATATTTTAGCATAACTTAGTTTTAACTAGTAGTTGTTAAATTGTAGTTGATAATTATAAAAACCCAAAAATGGTAGAAGTACAATTAGGAGCCAAAACGCATCTCTAGACTAAGCAATTACTCAACTCCCTTTTCTAGCTCCCTGTGGAAATTGACCCCGATACCACTATTGGGTAAAAGTATTAGTGCCCACTCTTCCTAAGGTTGAGTCCGCTGCGATCACTTTTTGGCGCCGTTGCCGGGGAGCTTACGGTGTTGACTATTTGTGTAGTTAGATTTGTGTTTTGCTTCTCTTTCCTTCTTTTTACTAACTTTATTTGTGTCGATCCATCAGGTACACATGGCTCTAAACGGAAATGTTCCTCTTGACAATGTGGTCGCGGGGGAGGAGGTTGATGATGTTGAACAAGAGGAGCTCCAGGTACCACAAGTACCACGTAGAGGTAGAAATGCTAATGCAAATCTTAATGATCAAATCCCAGACCCTCCTCCGCCTCCACCAAGAGTAGCTCCAAGGGTCCTTCCGAACTAGGGTTATGCAAGTGCCATAGTTCCTCCCCGAATCTGGGTGGGGAATTTTCAAATCACCAATGTTATGTTAACACTTCTCGAGCAAAGAGGGTATTTTACGGGCGCCTCCGATCAAAATACGTACAAGCACTTGAAGGGGTTCGTAGATACTTGTTGGGGGAGTAAACAAATCAATGTGTCCGAGGATGCTTTGAGATTGAGTCTTTTCCCGTTCTCTCTTCGGGGAAAAGCATTGGATTGGTTGGAAAGGTTACCGAATCATTCAATCATAACGTGGGATGAATTGGCGGACAAGTTCATTGCTAAGTTCTTTTCTCCAAGACACATGGCAGCGCTCCGTGATGACATTTTGGCTTTCAAACAAGAGCCAACGTAACCTTTGCATGAAATATGGGAGAGATTTAGAACTATGGTCAAAGAGTGTCCAAATAATGATATGAATGATGTAATGATTCAACAAACGTTCTATAGAGGCATCAACACAACAAACCAATGTATTGTGAACCAATTGGCGGGTGGAAATTTTATGAAGCTCCCGTACAATGAAGCTTGTGATGTGTTAGATGAAATGGCCGATACTTCTTCGGCGTGGCAAAGCCGGGCAAACGTTCCTCAAGGTGATCCTAATGTCATACATTTGCATAAGGAGTTGCATGACCACGGCCAAGCCATTGCCTAACTTACAACAACAATGAACCAATTGGCAAAGGTGCAATTGCAACAAGTTCAAAACCCACGCCAAGTCAATGCCATGGAAGGAGTGAATATGATGAAAAGAAGGCAAAGAGGGCAACAACCTCAAGGAAATTGTGACAACTATGATGATGGTAGTGGTTATTCAAATGAGTTCTATGATGAGCAAAGTGAGGATTGTCAATATATTAACAACTACCAAGGAAATAGAGGAAATCAAGGCAATCAACAATGGTGATCTCAAGGGAATTGGAGTAATCAACAAGGAGGTAGAAATTGGAATGGGAATAACCAAAACAACAATTTGGGGAATCAAGGTAACAATGGTGGAAATTGTAATGGAAACAACAACAACAATTGGAATAATAACAATGGTCAAGGGGGGTGGAACAACAATGGTGGTCAAGGTAATCGGGGGCAAGGCTTTCACAGGCCTCCGATGTTTCAACAACCAAACAACCCGCCACCATTTCAATCTCAAGGGTCGAGTTCTTCGGGCAATGAATTTGGAAGAATTGAGGTTATGTTTGAACAAATTATGAAGAAGAACCAAGACTCCGATGCGCAATTGGCTTCACACAACACTTCCATCCGTAACTTGGAGGTGCAACTTGGTCAAATTTCACAATCCTTAAATACTCGCCCAAAGGGTGCTCTACCAAGTGACATGGTAGTGAACCCTAAGGGTGGGCACAACAACCATGTGATGGCGGTGACCACGCGAAGTGGACGAGGCGGTGATGTGCATGCCTCAAGAGAGAATCAAGACATGGTGGATGAAGATGAGTTGCATAGTGATGATATGCCTACGGGGGTTGATGATGTAGTGGAACCAAGTGCAAGAAATAAAGTGCGAATTGACATTCATGAGGTTGAGGAGGAGGCACAAAAGAAAGTGAACCCGTCTAGGGAACATGTGATAGATATGCCCGAACCGGAGGTGCCAAAAGCCAAGGCACCCTTGCCTAGGCCTCCTCCGCCCTACCCTCAACGTTTGGCCAAGCAAAAAGGTGATAACCAATTTAAGAAATTCATTGAGATGATAAAGAGTTTGACTATCAATGTGCCTTTGGTGGAGGCACTCGAGCAAATGCCGGGGTATGCGAAATTCATGAAAGATTTGGTTACAAAGAAGAGATCAATGGAGTTCCCATCAAGTGAGCGCAATTGTACACTCCATGGCTCCTAAACTTGAGGACCCCAGTGCATTCACTATCCCGTGCTCTATTGGGAGCACCAACTTTGCAAAAGCCCTTTGTGACTTGGGGGCGAGTATCAACTTAATGCCATATTTGGTTTTCAAAACTTTGGGAATCGGGCAACCTCGCCCGACTTCAATGAGGCTCCAAATGGCGGATAGGTCAATGAAACAGCCTTTGGGTGTCATCGATGATGTCCTTGTTCGTGTTGATAAGTTCATCTTGCCGGCCGACTTCGTGATACTAGATTGTGAGGTGGACTTTGAAGTCCCAATTATCCTTGAAAGACCTTTCCTAGAAACGGGGAAGGCTTTGGTTGATGCCGAGGCGGGAGAGTTGACCTTCCGAGTTGGTAATGAAAAGGTGGTGTTCCATGTGTGCAAGTCTATGAGGCAACCAAATAGTACCGAGGTTTGCTCATTTGTTGACATTGTCACGGCGGTGATAGTGGAAGACACAAGCGCAATGATCAATGTTGAAGGCCCATTTGAAGCGGTGATTTTGAACATGGAGGCTAATGATGATGCCGGGAGAATTGAATGTGTAAATGCTTTGCATGGTATGGGCTCATACTCTTATGAGCCTAGGAAGTTATCATTGGACCTTGAGAATCGTAAAACTCCCCCAACAAAGCCATCTATTGAGGAGCCACCGGTGTTGGAGTTGAAACCACTTCCTCCTCACCTCAGGTATGAATACTTGGGTCCTAATTTCACTTTTCCTGTTATTCTTTCATCTTGCTTAACTAACTTGCAGGTTGAAGCCACTTTGGCGGTGCTCCAAAAGCGCAAGCGGGCGATTGGATGGAAGTTGGTGGATATTCGAGGTATAAGCCCCGCTTTTTGCATGCATAAGATCATTTTGGAGGAAGATGCAATACCGTCTCTTGAACACCAAAGAAGACTAAATGAAGCTATGCAAGAGGTAGTCAAGAAAGAGGTTATCAAGTGGTTGGATGCCGGTGTAGTCTACCCAATATCGGATAGTTCATGGACCTCCCCGGTCCAATGTGTGCCAAATAAGGGGGTATGACGGTTGTCACAAATGCCAACAATGAATTGATTCCTACCCGTACGGTCACGGGTTAGAGGGTGTACATGGATTATAGAAAGCTCAACAAGGTCACTAGAAAAGATCATTTCCCTCTACCATTCTTGGACCAAATGCTTGATCGTTTAGCGGGCCGGGCTTATTATTGCTTCCTTGATGGCTACTCGGGGTACAATCAAATTCTCATTGCCCCGGAGAATCAGGAAAAGACAACCTTTACATGTCAGTATGGCACATTCGCTTTCTCAAGAATTCCATTTGGACTTTGTAATGCTCCGGCGACCTTCCAAAAATGCATGATGGCAATCTTCACCGACATGGTGGAGGATATTCTAGAGGTCTTCATGGACGATTTTAGTGTGGTGGGGGACTCATTTGAATAATGCCTAGTGAACTTGGACAAGGTGTTGAAAAGATGTGAGGAAACCAATCTTGTACTAAATTAGGAGAAATGTCACTTCATGGTGCAAGCGGGAATTGTCTTGGGGCACAAAATCTCAAAGCATGGTATTGAAGTCGATAAGGCGCAAATAGAGGTCATCTTAAGGCTCCCTCCCCCTACTTCTGTCAAAGGGGTGAGGAGTTTCTTGGGCCACGCCGGGTTTTACCGGCGATTCATTAAGGATTTTTCAAAAGTTGTGAACCCGTTGTGTAAATTGTTG
>MU728590.1:31493-89781 GCA_026770625.1 Nicotiana glauca
CGAACTGGGGTCGTGACAGACATAGTAGATATGTATATAACAGTGTAGAAGGTTCTAGATTATTAGAGAATTAGTTATGAAGTTAGTTTGCTAATTAGATGGTTAGTTGGTTAGTTAATTAAAAGCTTCTCTCTCTCTCTCTCTCTCTCTCTCTATATATATATATATATATATATATATAAAAATTGTACAAACTAACTCATATATGAAAAATCATTTTCTTTCTCTCTCTAAATTCTCATTTCCAGTTCTCCTCTACCGATTAGGGTTCATTAATTGTACCTAAATTCACGTGGTATCGAAGCATCCTATCGCGTTTGCGAGTGTGCATTGATGATTCTGGAAGATCCTGTTTGTTCTATGACACAATCCATAGGTGAATTGTAGAAATTGAGAGCTCAACAATGGAGGCAAAGACAAACTTGGATCACAATCATCCACTATTTCTTCATCCTTCAGATACGATGAGAGTTCCGATAATATCGATCCAGCTGACTGATTCAAATAATTACACCACATGGAGTCTAATGATGGAAATTCAATTGCTTGGGAAGAACAAGCTAGGATTAGTTGATGCGACTCTGAAAAAGAGGGATTTTGATGAAGAACTAGGTCATCAATGGGATCGGTAGTGCCATCATCTTAGAATGGATCATGAGCTCAATATCGAAGGAATTGATAACTGGGATATTATGTGCTAAGAATGCTAGAGCAGTTTGGGAAGATCTGAAAGAGCGATTTGACAAAGTAAACACTTCACGAGTGTATCAGTTGCATAAAGCAATAGCAACAATCACTTAAGGAACATATAGTGTGTCAGCATATTTTTCCAAGTTGTGTAACCTATGGAATGAATTTGACTACATGGTACCACCTCCATTTGACTTTGCAAAGTCTAAGAACTTCATTGATTTTATGCAAAAGCAGAAAGTTTTATAATTTTTTATGGGACTAAATGAAACCTATGAGCAGGCAAGGAGTTAATTTCTGATGACTAGTCCCACAACTGTAACGACCCATTCGGTCGCTTTGAATAATATAATCCAGTTTCCCTATTTACTACTAAATTCATGATTTACAGTTGTTATGTGACTCGCCGGGGTAATAGGCTCGGGTCCGGTGAGGTTTTGAAATGAATTGAGACACTTAGCCTCCAAGAACAAAGCTTAAGTTGAATTAATTAACCGGGTAGTGAAAATGTGCAAACGACCCCTAAATGGATTTTTGATGATTCCAATAGCTCCGTATGATGATTTTGGGCTTAGGAGTGTGTCCGGATATTTATTTCAAGGTCCGTAGCTAAATTAGACTTGAAATGGCGGAAATAAGAAATTTAAGTTTGAAAGTTTGACCGGGGGTTGACTTTTTGATATCGGGATCGGAATCCAGTTCTGAAAATTTTCATTACTTCATTATGTCATTTATGACTTGTGTGCAAAATTTGTGATCAATCAGACTTGATTTGATAGGTTTCGGCATCGAATATAGAAGTTGGAAGTTGGTAGTTTCATTAAGCTTGAATTCGGGTGTAATTCATGGTCTTAGCATTATTTGATGCGATTTGAGGTTTCGACTAAGTCTGTATAATGTATTAGGACCTGTTGGCACATTTGGTTGAGGTCCCGAGGGCCTCGGGTGAGTTTCAGATGGTTAAACGGATCAAATTTGGACTTAAGCTAAAGTTGAAGCTTTTGCCTTCTGGTGCAACTGCACCTGCGGAACTTGTCTCGTAGGTGTGAGCTCGCAGAAGCGAGCCTGGCACTGTAGGAGCAAAAGGACCACAGAAGGGGATGCTTCATCACAGAAGTGAGCCCGTAGGAGTGGCTTCTTGTCCGCAGAAGCAAAGAAAGCCGCAGAAGCAGCAGCTTAGCCGCAGAAGCGACTTATTGAGCCACAGAAGCGAAAATGCTAGACAATGTATAAGTCGAGCAGTCCAAGTATACGTGTGATTTTGAGCGTTAAATCATGGGAATTCTTGAGGTAAGTTCCTTGTGATCGTTGTTAGGCAATATTATTGAATTATCATTGAATATCCTGGCTAGAATACATGTTTTTGAGGTGTAAATCAGGAATTTGGGCCTAGGGATTTGAAAGTAAGATTTGATGATTTGGAGGCCGAGTTGTTGTCGGATTTTGGTAAAATTTGTATGGTTGGACTCATGGTTGGATGGGGGATCATATTCTGTGATTTTTATTGGGTTTCGAGACATGGGACCCACGGGCGAATTTTGAGTGCAATTTCAGATTTTTAATGGAAAAAGTAGAACTTCGTATGGAATTAATTCCTATATTTTGTATTGACTGAATCGAATTATTTTGAACAGACTCAAGACTTTGGAGACGGATTCGCGAGGCAAAGGCATAACAGAATAAAGTATTTCATAGCTCAAGGTAAGTAACAGTTATAGATCTGGTCTTGAGGGTATGAAACCCCGGACATTGTGTCGTATGACGATTTTGGAGGTGAAGCACGTGCTAGGTGACGGGTGTGTGGGCATGCACCGTATGGATTATGACTTGGTTCGTCATGTGAGACTGTGGAATCAATTAGCCTATTGTTTAATACATGTTCCCTCTATTTTCATGGAAATTGACTGTACTACATATTAAAAATCATGTTTAGGCCTTGTATTACACTGTTGAGACCCGTGAGGTCGTGTATTTGTTGAGTTACTGCTATTTGTTGTTTTGTTTCTCAATCATGACATTACTTGCTTATTTCACCTCTGTTCCCTCTTGTTTATCATTGATACATGTTATTATCTTTGTTTGGGCTGATTTATATGATTTCTGAGAGCCCGAGGGATTGGAGAGGTTGATGACTGAGATAGGGCCTAAGTGCCGAGCTGTGAGTGTGAGTTTATATGAATCGGGTTGTACGCCGCAACGAGCCTTCGGATGATTATCTATATTGGATCAGGTTGTCACACCTCCTTTGTCCTACACCCCAGAAGGGTATAAGGGAGTTTTTTTCCAACTTAAAGTGACAATCAAAACGAGATCATTTTTTATTAAAAATTCAAAGTCGCCACTTGGGATAGTTTATGTTGTCCCAAGTCACCGGTTCAAATCCCGAATCGAGGAAAAGATTGACTCTGTATTACAGTCCGCGAACACAAAAATTCGGGTAAGAAATTTTATTAACTCGGGAGAAGGTGTTAGGCATTCTCGAGTTCCGTGGTTCTAGCACGGTCGCTCAACTGTTATAATTGGCCTATTATCTGATTTTAATACATGTTTTAGCCTATGGTTCAATTTTAACTTATTAGCCGCTTTTAATTATTTTAAGAAAAATTGCAACGTCATTTAAAATACGTCTTGAACTACGTCACATAAATACACCCGAGTTTAGGAAGGTAAATTATTAAAATAATGCGCCTAAAGCAACTACGCATTTTTAAATTTGCGAGGGCCATGGAAAATTCGCTAAATGGCGCGCCTCGAATTCTAAGGATTAAAATACTAATTAAGCTAGGGCCATGCATTTTAAGATTTTATTTGGCACGATGCACGTCGACTAACTAAAAATCTAATTAATTAATTAAGGAAAGCTAAGGGGATTCTGATTACTATTAACTAAAGGTTCCACCCTACTAATTTATTAAAACACATTGTATTAGAGAACCAAATGTCTAAAGGAAAACTACTTTGACAATAACAACCGAACAACCCCCTTTTGAAAAATGCCTGCAAGCTTTGGGCTCAAGATGAACCCAGGTTTATGATGAGGAAAGGCGCCCAGGGGTCTGATTACAACTATTCTTCAGTTAGGCCCAGTTTCTATGCTCCAAATTATTATGCCAAATTAGAATGCCAATCAACTGATGCCAACATAGAATATGAAGTCGAATTAGCAAATTTAAACTTTGGTTTTAAACATTCACCACAAATTAAACATCTAAGTTTGTAATTTTTGTATGCACTTTGGATCCAGTTTGCTCATAAAATGATCCAGCAATCAACGAATGAGCTACTGGGCTCAAGGAACAAGCCCAAATAGCAAAAGCAAACCATCTTCCTTTGCAGATAATTTCACGATCCAAAATCAATGAGCCCAAACCCTGTAAGAACAAGGTTAAGGATCCCAGACTCAGCATCGAGTCCCTACCAAAGCAGAAGACCCCTTTACACTTAATCAAAAACCAATAGACCTCATTATCATCCAATAAATGGAATACTAGGACACTTTGAATACCATTAGGAACTGGTGCTCAACTTCCATCTTAGCAATCATCTATATGTGGATTCAAACTCAAGTTAAACTTACAAATACCTCCTGGAAACTCAAACCAATAACTCTTACCAATACTAGCATTACTCAATCCATAGCAAAATAACATGCAAATTATTTGGATCAAAAGTAACACAGATTCATGCTCTTAAGTATACGAATGCCAAAAGAAAATAAAAAAAAAATTGAAGCAATATGTAATTTACTTCTCAAATTTCTCTACCCACCCAAACACATGTAACATAATTAACCTATCTAAGCTATACCCCGAATTGGAACACATTTTCCATTACTCACAGAACTCAGAAGGCAGAATACATCATTCACGCGAAATCTAACATTATGCCGAGCTTTTAAAAGCATAGACTTATTTTTGTAGTACATGAATAATCAAAAAACTTCAGTAGCAATAATATTACAATGCAATATAGAATGTTGAAGGAAAAGAAGGAACAGAAGAGATAGCTTCAATTACAATTTGAATTCAATTAACTTTCCATTCAAAATACATGCTCGCAATCAAATTGTTGTCCATAGTCGGAAAGATTACCTGGATACAACAATAGAGAATCAGAGATTTAGCTTGGAACTAGGAAGAAAACAATAGTAACATGGCTCAGCAATGGAACAGTAGCAGAAAACAGAAACCAAACCAATTCGAAACTCTCTCAAACCCAGATATACAACCTCAGAAGTTTCTCATATATTATCAACTACTCAAAGAATCATCGAATCAAAACCAAGCCTGATTTCAGTAGTTTTCAATAAAAAATGTAGAGAATTTAGGAGTATTACAGCCGTCTCAATTTTCAGGGTTTTCAATCTCTAAAATCTCTAACTTGAATGTCAAGTTATGATGCCTTTATAGGCAACGTTCTAGGGCAGCTCTAAGGAAGCAATTTTTTGCACCTTGCACCTTTTTATGTTTTCATTTTTGCTTAGGGGACCTTAATTTAAAAAATAAATTTCCATATTAGTCCCAACACCCAGCTTGCTAGAAGTTTTCTTAGGCTGTTACAAAGATTCCTCTACCTAGAGTTCCTAAAGTACCCCCTAAAGCCCCTGTTATTACCCCTTGAGGCCAGGCAGAAATTGACCGAATTTAATGGGTCTAAAAAGACCCAATTCAATTCCCTTCTGGGCTATTTGATCTTCAAGAACCAAATCAATATGAAGAAAAACCAAAACACCTAAGTGTTTCAAATTTAGAACCTTAAAGATCCGAAATAAAATTGGGCCCAAAACAAGAACGAAAAATCGACCTATCCAGACTTGGAAACAGAACACAAACAATAATCAAACACAACCTAAATCTAACATGCAGATACAGATGGTGAAAAATGAAAAATGAAAAATCAGAAAATGAAAGAAAGAGAAGAAGATGAAACACAAAATATCAAGAGGTAAAGAAAAATACCTAAGAATCTCGGACAAATAAGAAACATGGATTGATGCTTCGAAATGTTCAATTTTCGGCCCAATTCGAGATTAATTGTGTGTTCTTTATCAAAAACACACGAATAAAGTCAAAATGGACCTAAAATCTTCAATGAGAACCTGAATTGAAAATTTGGGATTTTAGGGTTCATCTTTTGATCTAATATTCGAGAAGCTTGGGAAAGATTCGAGGCAAACGGAGTGGGGATTTGGAATGAGGGGTTCTTGGTGGTCATGGGGTGTTATTTTGGGGTGGTTTGGTGGTGGCGCCGCCAGTGGAGATGGTGGAAAAAAAGGGGCGGTGGGGCTAGGGTTTGTTCTTGAATCTCTGAAGAGAAGAGGGGGTAAGAGAGACGAGTGAAGGGGGTTGGAGTTCGGACACTTAAATATTGAGAGCAAATCAGTTCCGGACAGTTTGATCAATTGAGATCAACGGTCCAAATTAGAATTAACCAAAATGGGGTCGTTTGGATTGTTGGTGGGGGAACCAGTTTTTGGAGCGGGTTTTGGGCCTGGGATGCGGGTATTTTGGACGAGTTCAAAGGAATTGGGCTGGTGGGGATTAATGAAATAGCCCAATAAGACTTCCTCTTCACTTCTTTTCTTCTCTTTTTTTTTTCAAATGAATTCAAACTCTTTTTAATTTCTTTTTTTTTTAAATCAAAATAAAACCTATACTAATTCCTAAATCAAATTAGTCCTACCACATTGAATTAATTAACTACTAATTATCATAATTAACTAAAAACCAAATTAAAGAAAAACTACCAAAATTCAAACTACAATTAAAAGTGTGAAAATAAATTATTTTTTGTGATTTTTCTATTTTTATAAAACACTAAATTACTAATTAATTCAAGAATAAAAAATTAGATCCTAAATGCAAATGCGATGTATTTTTGTATTTTTTCATGAATTAAATAAAATAAACATGCACAGACCAATGCAAATAATTACAAAAATGCTTCGAAAATCCATAAAATTGAAAATAATGGGAGAAATTTATTTTCTTGAATGTATGGGAGTAATTCATATAGGGAAAACATCATGTGCTCAGAGCTGCCCCTCTATGCTCGGAAACACGAAGAGTTTTCGTTAAAGTGAGCAGATACGAGTGATTTTTGCCCGTTTGAATACTCCGTGGGAAACATTTTTAAAAGATTTGACCACACCCTGATTCGAGGTTGCCTACATATCCTTGGTTGTAAAGGAAGCAGGTCAGTGCAGTTAGGGAAGTTTCGGTACCTAGGACTACGATGAAGCTGTGATTTCACTGTTGTTGTTGTTGTTGTTGTTGTTGTTGCTGCTGCTACTGCTTACTGAACCCCTTATTACACCATAACAAAATAAAAGAAGCTAGACTAAACTATGATCTATGAATTACAAGAATCTTATCTATATCCTCAAACTTGATCATGCAGTTCCTGTTGCCTTGTTGACTTGTATTCTAGTGGTGAAGTTCCTTTGTTGCCGATTTGAGTTGTAATCTGAGATGCTTTCCCTTTTCTTCAGGTGGGCGCCTGGTTGCTGAACTTAAACTGTCTTCCTTCGAATATTGCTGCTTTCCCTTCGTTCTTCAGGTGGGTTCCTGATACCAGCACTTGAGTTGCTTTGTTCTCCAGGTGGGCTCCTGATTACCAATACTTGAATTGCTGCTCCTCGAAACTTGAATTGCTTCCTTTTGTTCTTTAGGTGGGCTCCTGACTGCCAATATTTAAACTTCTTATTCTCTTCATTCTCCAGGTGGGCGCCTGATTGCTAAAACTTGAACTGCATTCCCTTGCTTTCCAGGTGGGCGCCTGATTGCTGAAGCTCGAACTGTATTGCCTTGCTCTCCATGTGGGGGCCTGATTGCTGAAACATGAATTGTATTCCCTTGCTCTCTAGGTGGGCGCTTGATTGCTGAAACTTGAACTGTATTCCCTTGCTTTCCAGGTGGGCGCCTGATTGCTGAAGCTCGAAATGTATTCCCTTGCTCTCTAGGTAGGCGTCTGATTGCTGAAGCTCGAACTGTATTCCCTTGCTCTCTAGGTGGGCACCTGATTGCTGAAGCTCGAACTGTATTACCTTGCTCTCTAGGTGGGCACCTGATTGCTGAAGCTCGAACTGTATTCCCTTGCTCTCCAGTGGGCACTTGATTGCTGAAACTCGAACTGTATTCCCTTTGATCTTCAGGTGGGTACCTAATTGCTGAAGCTCGAACTGTATTCCCTTGCTCTCCAAGTGGGCGCCTGATTGCTGAAACTTGAATTATATTCCCTTGCTCTCCAGGTGGGCGCCTGATTGCTGAAACTTGAACTGTATTCCCTTGCTTTCTAGGTGGTCGCCTAATTGCTGAAACTTGAATTGTATTCCCTTGCTCTCCAGGTGGGCGCCTGATTGCTGAAGCTCGAACTGTATTCCCTTGCTCTCCAGGTGGGCACCTGATTGCTGAAGCTTGAACTGTATTCCCTTGCTTTCCAGGTGGGCGCCTGATTGTTGAAGTATTCCCTTGCTCTCCAGGTGGGCGCCTGATTGCTGAAACTTGAATTGTATTCCCTTGCTCTCCAGGTAGGTGTTTGATTGCTGAAACTTGAACTGCATTCCCTTACTTTCGAGGTGGGCGCCTGATTGCTGAAACTCGAACTGTATTTCTTTACTCTCTAGGTGGGCGCCTGATTGCTGAAGCTTGAACTATATTCCCTTGCTTTCCAGGTGGGTGCCTGATTGCTGAAGCTCGAAATGTATTCCCTTGCTCTCCAGGTGGGCGCCTGATTGCTGAAGCTCGAACTGTATTCCCTTGCTCTCCAAGTGGACGCCTGATTGCTGAAGCTCAAATAGTATTCCCTTGCTCTCCAGGTAGGCACCTGATTGCTGAAACTTGAATTGTATTCCCTTGCTCTCTAGGTGGACGCCTGATTGCTGAAACTTGAACTGCTTTTCATCCTTAAAACTCATGTTGTTCTCCCTTGCTTTCCAGGTGTGTGCCCGATTTCAACAAAATAGACAAAACAAAGAAAATTTTCTGCCCCAGTTTGGTAGCTGGGCACATCTGTGAGTGTTAACTGAATCATGTTACCAAATATCTCTAAGAATTTGAAAGTTAAATCCCATTATCCAGAAGGGTCCTGAAAATCTTTAGTAAAATGCTAGTTTCAAAGCTATATTATATCTTCTAAAGGTATGACTTTTGTTGAATCTTGTTATCTAAGACAGTCTTAAAACTACATCCCATTATCCAGGAAGGTCCTAAAAACTCCTAATTAAATCCTATCTTAAGCATGAAAACTTTGCAACTAACTTATATTCCTTTGGGGTACATTTATACTAGATTTTGCTCACGGTTGTTTTGAATTTTAAACTAGGTCCTATTTTCCAGGACGGTCCTGAGAATTTACGGTCAAACCTGTCTGGTGCTCGCTTTTCCTTACGGAGGGCTTCTCCGAAACAAACGAAATTTTCTGCCCCTGTTTCAAATCAAAGAAAAATCATGTCAGTTTTAAAAATATGGTGGTTGGTTTGTGGCCTTGACTTTGAGGGCAATTTCTCCTTCACTTCCCATGATAACTTTTATTTCCACTCGAAGACCTTGCTTGTTTATTGACTAACCACTTTCTCTGTCACCCTTATCTTAGAAAATACCTCTGATCCGTTCAAACCCAACATCCTCTATCCGTTGCATTTTTCTCATGAATTGACATTTACCGAACCTTTGAATTTCACATGAAACCCAAAATACGTCATTTGCCACCCACTCAGTGCGCATGCTGTTCTTTCCTAACTTAAAACACCGGCCTTAGCCTTGAGGTCTATTGCTCCTTCACTTGCCATAATAATATTGATTTTTGCTTGGAAGACCTTGCTTGTCGCTGGTTAACCACCTTTTTTTGACAATCTTATCACAGAAAATACCTTTGATCCGTTCACCCTAACCCTCCATCTGTTGCATTGTTCATTAATTGACATATACCAAACCTTTGTATTTCACATGAATCCCAAAGCACGTTGAATGTTACCAACTCAGTGCGCATGCTGCTCCTTCCTGATTTATGCCATCTTGATGTACTAGCCTGATCCCGTTTTGTGCAATTGGAAAGCTGGTGGCAGATTTTGAAGTCATTTCTCACTTGTTCTAACCAAACAGACTCAGGAAGATGACGTAAACAAGACAAAAAGAACGGAGTGAAGGACAATGGAAAGGGATGATTCCTAACAAGAACTACAGGTATAAACCTATCAAATGTGGATACCAACTCTAATGACCATGACATGCACCTATGGCCTATTCCGTCAAGCAAGTCTGATGTTCAACTCTTGTTGTACTTTTAAACGTGAAACTGGGCTTCGATCTCTGATTATCCAATCTGATTCACGATCCTTATTCGACCTGTGGTGCCCGAAGGGTTTTCACCGTCAAGCCTCTCTCATTTTGTTCTTTTTATCAACTCACCATCGCCTTATGGTGCCTGTGAAGGTTTTCACCAATAAGACTCTCTCATTTTGTTCTTTTCTTCTCATTTCCTCTGATTCTGCAGATGGCAAGGCATTAACCATGGTAAAAATTATCATGTGCTCCTGGCATGGCTAACTCGGCACTCTCAAATATTATCTGGGAGGTCTTTTTGGACTGTAATGTGGCTTTTGGATAGGGTTAGAAAGAAAGGATATCATAAAGGCTCAAAATAACTAAGACAACGGGATTAATTTATTTACAACTATTGGAAACCATTCTAAAACCTTTTTCCCAATTTCTAAAACAAGGAATTTGATTCTCTTTTTCCTTTTCTTTTGATAGAGTTACTAAGAAAGACCGCCCCACTTTCGACTTTGTGGGATTATGAATTTTTTATTATTATTATTATTATTCCTTTTTTTTTGGTATGACCGAACCCTAAGACCGCCTACGTATTTTGTGGTGACAAGAATCAGGTCAAACGTAGTTCACAAGACTAGATTTGTTGTTGCTATTTTTCCTTTTCTTTCTTTTCCTTTTTTTTTTTTGAATTTTCCTTTTGGTATGAACCTTTTCAAATAAACCTATTGGGACATAAACCCCCTTTTTCTTTCTTTTTTTATGACTCTAACTTGATTCCAAAAAAGGGGAGGTCAAAGAAACTAGTACAGGCTCAAGAGGGTATTGTCACGACCCCAGTTCACCCTCCGTGAACATGTCGTAATGGCACCTAGTCCCTACGATTAGGTAAGCCTAACAATGCGAAAATAGCATAACTCTTGGAATAATTTATTTAAAACCGAACAACTAAAAGAAAACTGTATAAAAAATTTACCGCTCGGCATATAACACTCAATAATGCGAAAGTCTACATCATCATCCCAAAACCCAAAAACTCACGGGAACACAAGCTAACGGAAAGTAATATACGGCTCTAACTCCAGAATGTCTAAAACAAAAGTACGAAAGAAGATTAAATACTACAGATAGAGTAAAGAAGGAGACTCTTTGGTCTGCGGATGCTGCAGATGTACCTCAAAGTCTCCGTAGCTCTCCCTGCCTGAAGGATAGTGCGCCTGAGATGAAGTACTTGGATCTGCACATGAAAAATATGCGCAGAAGAGGCATGAGTACACCACAACGGTACTCAGTAAGTTCCAAGCCTAACCTCGGTTGGGTAGTGACGAGAAAGGTCTGGGCCCTAGTGAGAATAATAATAATAATAAATCTTGCAACAGTATGAAATAAGAAGAAATAATGGGTGCAACTATGAAGTAAGACAGGCTATACAAGACAACAATTAACTTTCGGAAATTAAAATAACACAGAGTAAAGCAGCTCAATATCAATACCAACAACGAGGATCTCCTAGTGTAGTCCATTTCATCAACTGTCCAAGGAGCTTCAGGGATACCGTCCCATAGTCCATCATATGAGTGTATCCGAAGGATCTCCGGGGATACCATCCCGTAGTCCAACTATCAATGTGCAGGGGGATCTATCGGGAATCTAACCCGCAGTCCCAAAGTAAATGTACAGGGGGATCTATCGGGAATCTAACCCATAGTCCCAAAGTAAACAACCAAGGGGGGGAGCTACCGGAATCCCACATCCGTAGTCCCAATGTAAATACGCAGTCACAACACGAAGATATTCAGAAATGAAGCTCAGAAATACAAGGCAACAGGTAGTTCTAACCTAACATGCTTCACGTAGTGCAAACAAAGCAACTTGAGCAAATAGGCAACTCAGAACAACTAAACATACATTCCTAGCTATCACAGTCTATAATTGCAAATAAAATACAGCAGATAATAAAGGAACTCAGTCGAAATATTTAAGGCACAACCGGGTTTTCCAACAATTACCTTAAGTTTGCGCTCGTCACCTCATGTACAAGGCATTTAATTACCAAATATCATATCCTAAGGGGAAAGGTCCCCTACACAAGGTTAGACAAGCCACTTACCTCAAACCGGCTCCAAAATCAACTCGAAACCACACCTTTGCCACGAGTATCCGACTCCAAATGGCCCAAATCTATTCATTTCAATTACATCTCGTAAATAACATCTCAAGCAACTGATTCTACTATTTAATTTAAAACTAAGACGCGAATTTAGGTAAAATGACCAAAATGCCCCTTAGGCCAACGTGGTCAAAACCCGAGGTTCGAACCAAAACCCGGTTACCCATTCCCCCACACCCCCAAATATGTGATTTGTTTTGAAATCGAACCTCAAATTGAGGTCAAAATCCCCAATTTTAGAAAAACCTAGGTTCTACCCAAAGCCCCCAATTTCACCCATGAAAATCATTGATTTCAAGTGAAAAACATGTTAAATGATGTAAATGATTGAAATAATTAAGTAAAAATTGACTTACAAATGATTTGGAAGAAGTTTTGTCCTTGAAAAATCGCCTATGGGGTTTGGGTCTTGAAAGAATGGTGAAAAATGGTAGAAATTCGACTAAGTATGAAATTTGCTGGGCCTCAGATATGGGAATTGCAAACTGGGGTTCGCAATTGCGAACCTCGACCAAATGTGGGAATTGCGAACATTAGTTCGCATTTGAGAACCATAGGCATAACTGGGGACTTCGCATTTGCGAACAGAATGTCGCATTTGCGAGCCCTCGCATTTGCGATACAGTGACCACATTTGCTATCCCTGAACAAAGTCAGTACCTTCGCATTTGCGAATATTTTTCGCATTTGCGAGCCAGGATTCACAAATGCAAAGCCTGCAGGTCAGATCATACCAGCAATTTTCCAAGTTTAAAAATGCACTCGGTGGCCTATCCAAAACTCACCCGAGCCCTCGGGGCTCCAAACCAAATATACACACAACCTCAAAAACATCCTACGGACTTACTCGCGCGATCAAATCGCCAAATTAACATCATATACATCGGATCAAGCCTCAAAACTCATGATTTCTTCCAAATTTTCATAAAACATCAAATTTCCATTTTAAGTCCGAAACACATCAAACGACGTCCGTTTTCAACCAAACTTTACAGAAAGTGCTTAAATCATATATAAGACTTGTACCTAGCGCCGAAACCAAACTACGGGCCCGTTACCATAGTCTTCTAATCAAATTCTATTTCCAATTTTCTTAATTATTTATAGAAGACAATTTCACACAAAAATTTATTTCTCGGACTTGGGACCTTGGAATTCGATTTCGGGCGTACGCCCAGGTCCCATATTTTCCTACGGACTCTCCAGGACCGTCAAATCACGGGTCCGGGTCCGTTTACCCAAAATGTTGACCGAAGTCCAAATTATTCAATTTAATATCAAAATTTAGTATTTTTCTCACAGAATTCATATTTAAGCTCTCCGGCTACGCGCCCGGACTGCGCACACAAATTGAGGCAATCCTAGATGAGGTTTTCAAGGCCTCGGAAGTACAAAATGGGTAAGAAACAAGTTATTACCCCTTTGGATCATCACATCCTCCACCACTAAAACAATCGTTCGTCCTTGAATGGACAAAAGAAAGAAGTACCTGAGTCGGGAAAAAGGTGAGGATAACGACTCCGCATATCAGACTCAGACTCCTAGGTCGATGCCTCAGGAGGATGACCCTTCCACTGGACCCGAACAGAAGGAAAACTCTTGGATGTCAACTAACAAACCTGCCGGTCTAGAATAGCTACCAGATCCTCCTCATAAGACAAGTCCTTGTCCAACTGGACAATGATGAAATCTAACACGTGGGCTGGATCGCCGTGGTACCTCCGGAGCATTGATACATGAAAAACTGGATGCACGACTGATAATCTAGGCGACAATGCAAGTCTATAAGCCACCTATCCCACTCGATCAAGGATCTCAAACGGACCAATGAACCTAGGGCTAAGCTTGCCCCTCTTCCCTAATCTCATCACGCCCTTCATAGGCGATACTCAGAGCAATACCCTCTTACCAACCATAAATGCTACATCTCGAACCTTGCGATCTGCATAGCTCTTTTGCCTAGACTGAGCTGAACTAAGCCTATCCTGAATGATCTTGACCTTGTCCAAGGCCTCCTGAACCAAATTCGTACCTAACAACCGAGCCTCCCCCGGATCAAACCATCCAATAGGAGATCTACACCTCCAACCATATAAAGCCTCATACAGCGCCATCTGAATGCTGGACTAATAAATGTTGTTATAAGCAAACTCCGCCAATGGCAAGAACTGATCCCAAGACCCTCCAAACTCAATCATACATGCACGGAGCATATCCTCAAGAACCTGAATAGTGTGCTCGGACTGCCCGTCTGTCTGGGGGTGAAATGTTGTGCTCAACTCCACTCGAGTACCTAACTCCTGCTGCACAACTCTCCAGAACCGCGATATGAACTGAGTACCTCTTTCTGAAATAATAGAAACTGGAATACCATGTAGACAGACGATCTCACGGATATAAATCTCCGCCAACCACTCCGATGAATAAGTGGTACACACAGGAATAAAATGATCGGACTTGGTCAGCCAATCCCCAATAACCCAAATGGCATCAAACTTCTTCAAGGTCCGTGGGAGTGCAGATACAAAGTCCATGGTGATGCACTCCCATTTCCACTCCGGAATCTCTATCTGCTAAAGCAACCCACCCGGTCGCTGATGCTCATACTTCACCTGCTGGCAGTTGAGGCATCTAGACACATAACCAACTATATCTTTCTTCATCCGCCTCCACCAATAATGCTGCCTCAAGTCCTGATACATCTTCGCGGAACCCAGATGGATGGAATATCGCGAACTATGGGCCTCTACTAAAATCAACTCTCAAAGCTCATCAACATCGGGCACATAAATCCGGCCCTGCATCTTCAATACCCCCATCATCTCCGATGGTCACATCTCTGGCATCACCACGCTGTACCTTGTCCTTAAGGACAAGAAAATGAGGCTCATCATACTACCGCTCCCTGATACGATCAAATAGGGAAGACCGGGAAACCACACAAGCTAGGACCCGACTGGGCTCCGAAAGATCCAATCTCACAAACTGGCTGGCTAAGGCATGAACACCCATCGCCATAGGCCTCTCTGAAGCTGGTAAACATGCCAAACTCCCCAAACTCTCCGCCCGGTGACTCAAGGCATCCGCCATATTGGCCTTGCCTGGGTGATACAGAATAGTAATATCATAGTCCTTCAGCAACTCCAACCATCTCCTCTAGCACGAATGTAGATCCTTTTGCTTGAACAAGTGCTGCATACTCCGGTGGTCAGCATAGATCTCACAAGGCACACCGTACAAATAACGACGCCAGATTTTCAAGGCATGAATAATAGCAGTCAATTCAAGGTCGTGGACAAGGTAGTTCTTCTCATGTATCTTCAACTGCTTGGACGAGTAGGCAATCATCCTACCGTCCTGCATCAATACCGCTCCGAGGCCAACTCTCGAGGCATCGCAATAGACAGTATAAAACCCCGAACCGGTAGGCAATATCAAAATAGGGGCTGTAGTCAAAGTTGTCTTGAGCTTCTGAAAGCTCGCCTCACACTTCTCTGTCCACTGAAATGGGGCACCCTTTTGGGTCAATTAAAAATCCCTCTACGAAATGACGATAGTTGCCCGCCAAACCAAGGAAACTGCGAATCTCTGTGTCTGAGGACGGCCTGGGCCATCTATGCACGGCCTCTATCTTCCTCAGATCCACCTATAGGTGTCTAACGAGCCGGGTTGACTCGGAACAGGGCCGGCCCAGACCGATTAAAATCGGAACCGGACTGGCTCGATTCATATGGGGCTTGATGGGCTGGGTATGAGGGGTAGAGGGGGTTGGTCCATTTATATTTTTTTATCGGTTAACCAGACCGGTTAAACCCGGTCCATGTCAACAGTGTCTCTAACCAGTTTAACCAGCCCGAAATTTGCCCGGTACAACGCTAGTATTTTTTTTTGAAATATGTGGGGCCCACTGACCGATGGCAACGGTCAGAACTTGAAATGATCCGTTAGCCAAAGGATCAATTGCATAAATAGCCAATTTTTTTTAAAATTTTAACCCTTTTTCAATTTACAAAATTAACCTTCTCTAAAACTATAAATACCCCCCCCCCCTCTTCTTCATTTCTTTACTCAAATATCATTTCTCAATCTCAATTTCTCTGATTCTCTTATTCTCCAATTTTCAAGACTTCAAGCCTTAAATTCATCTTCTAATTTTATTTGGCTCTCTTTTCTTGAATTTAATTTATCGTGTTTTATCATTCGGATTTTGAAGTTTATACAATTGAACTTCAAATTGAAAAACTTGCTTGACGTTTGTTCGTGGTAACATCAGAATTGCGTAATCAAGTGCCCAATTTATTATCGAATTCGGTGCACTCCCTCCAACTCTTTCTCTTATTTACTATTTTAATTGCATATTTAATTTTAGCTTATACTTTAATTTTTATAATATGTTGAATGCTGCTAAAAGATCGTGTAGAAAAGTTACTGGTAGGAAAAATAAAAAAAGAGGTAGTGCTTCAGCATCTGGTAGTAATAGTACCCCATATACACATGTTCCCGAAACATCGCTTAATGATAATATAGATTATGAACAACTACAAGAAGAGTATGGAATAGAAGATAATGAATTAGGAATGGAAGATAAGATACCAGCTACACCTACTAGTGCTGGAGTTGGTAGTATTGGAGTTGCTACAAGGGGTGGTGGTCGTGGCACTAGAAAAAGAAGTAAGGTTTGGAATTTTTTTGAAATAATTGAAGGTACTGACAGAGTTAGATGCAAACTTTGTAAAGATGATTTTAAACATTTGACTGGAGGAAATTTAGGGGGGACTGGGATGCTTACTAGACATATGAGAATTGCACATCTCATAGAATGGGGCTCTGATGGTGATGAAAATCAAACAACTATTAACACTACTACTGGAGGATATTGAAATATGTTAAAATGAAGGATCGTGAGGAGTTAGCAAAAATGATTGCTTTAGGTTGTCTACCTTTTTATTTTGCTTCTTCATCATATCTTATCATGTATATTCAAAGGATTTACAATCCTTTATTTAGGTATCCCTAGAAGTACTTGTAGAGCTGATATCTTTAGACTTCATGGACAATATCAAACATATATGTGTTATTTGTTTACCCACCTTCCTTGTAGAGTTTCTCTAACTTCTGATATTGACATTGCTGTTAATGAACGTGATTATCGCTTTTAGATATGATGAAGATCAGAGTCATACTGCTGCATTTATAAGTAGTACTATTTGTGAAGTTGTTGAATTTTATAATCTCAAGCAAAAAGTATTGTGTATGTCTTTTGATAATGCTTCTAACAACAATGCCGCAATTTCAATATTAAAAATACATTTGCAACCACCTCTTGATGAAATTTTTCATGTTAGGTGTGCATGTCATGTTTATAATTTAATTGTTAAAAATGGCATTGATTTATTTTCAACTGAGATTACTTATGTTAGAAAAGCAGTTGGTGTTATTCAAGAAAATAGTAGACAATCTAGAATAAAAGAATTTAAGAATAAGTGTGTCCAGTATAACCTTCAACCCATGCCAGACAAAATTATTACTAGATGGAACTATACATATATATTTTTAAAATGTTGCTACAAATATAGATTCCCAATAACTGAAGTTGCTAATGCGCATTGTACTGATCCAAGCCGTATGTTAACAACTACTACTTGGGAGGTCATTAATGATGTTATTAAATTTTTATATAAATTTTATACAGCTACTGTTGAGTTTTCTGGAGCATATTACCCTACTATTACTATGGCTTTAGAACATATAGCTGAAATTTCTTTTCTACTCTTTGAATTTAAGAAGAAAGAAAAATATAAGGATGTTGTGGAAAAAAATGCAACAAAAATTCAAAAAATATTTCTTTCCGATTCCTCTGATTTACTTAATTGGTGCTGTTTTAAATCCTTCTATTAAGATATCTGATTGTCACCAATTAATGAATGCTTTATATACTTATATGGAGATTGGACCAAGTAAAACCCTGGATTTATATGTTTCTATGAACAAGCTAAATGAATATTTACAATAATTATATAATTATTATGCAAATGTAATTGATGATGATGCTCGTACTGTAGGCAATGTTAATCCTACTATGCAATGTAGCACTTCTGCTATTGTGAATGATTAAGAAGGCCTTGATAGTTTTAATATTTTTTTCTACATTTTCTAACACTCAAACAAGTTGCAGGAACATTGATGAACTTCAATTCTACTTGCAGAAGCAAAAAGAGCCTCACACAAAGGAATTTTCATCGTTAGGATGGTGGCATGAGAATGGAAAGCAATTTCCTGTTCTTTTCGCTATGGCTCGGGACGTGCTGAATGTGCCAATTTCAACTATTGCATCAGAGAGTGCATTTAGCCAAGCAAGACAACAACTTGGAGACACCCGTCACTCATTGGAAAGCAATGCTTTGGAAGTTTTAGTATATTTCAGAGATTGGATTAGATCAGAAAGAAGAAATCAAGGACGTGAAGATGTTGATAGCTCAGAAGATGAGGAACTTGGAGATATATTAACACATGGTAACCCATCCGAATTTAACAATCCAGAAGAAGGTCACTCAGTTCATATTGATTATGACGAACTTACTAAGGTAATGCAAAACCTTTGAATTTACACTTTTTTGGTTAATTTACTTGTTGTTAAATGTAAACCTTTCAATTTGTAAGTTTGAAACTTTGAATTTTGAAATAAATATAGCACTTGCAATTTATAAGTGCAATTTTTCCCCATCTTCCTTGTATTCATTATATTAATACTTTGTATTAATATAACTTGCAATAGTTATACAAAATACAAAAAAAAATTAAAAAATACGCAAAACCCGGCCTGGCCCCCTCAACCCGTAACCCTTACGATTCAATTTTTACCCGGATAAACCCGAACCTGTTAAACCCATTAAGACCCAACCCGTAACCGTCCCGGACCATAACCCATATGGGTCCCAAAATTTTTAGCCTGGCCCAGCCCGACCCACCCATTTAACACCCTTAGATCCACCCGAATGCCCTCATTCGAAATCACGTGGCCCAAGAATGCCACCGAACTCAACCAAAACTCATATTTTGAGAACTTTGCATATAGCCTCTTCTCTCTAATGGTCTGAAGCACGGTCCTTAGGTGCTACTTATGATCTTCCCGACTTCGGGTATACACCAGAATATCATCAATAAAAATAATAACAAACGAGTCAAGATATCGCATGAACACACTGTGCATCAAAATGCATGAAAGCTGCTGGGGAATTAGTTAGCCCAAATGATATAATAAGGAACTCGTAATGACCATAACGAGTCCTGAAGGCTATCTTCGGGATATCTGGCTCCCGAATCTTCAACTGATGGTAACCTGAGTGCAAGTCAATCTTAGAAAACACCTGTGCACCCTAAAGCTGGTCAAACAGATCATCAATACGAGGCAAAGCATAACGGTTCTTCACCGTAACCTTGTTCAACTGGCGATAATCAATACACATACGCATAGAACCATCATTCTTCTTCACAAACAAGATAGGAGCACCCCACGGTGAAACACTGGGTCGAATAAAACCTTTATCAAGCAATTCCTGCAACGGATCCTTCAACTCCTTCAACTCAGGATGAGCCATACGATACGGAGTAATGAAAATGGGTTGAGTGCCCGACAACAGATCAATGCCAAAATCAATGTCTCTATTGGGTGGCATGCCTGGAAGATCAGCTGGAAACACATCGAGATTATTCTTGCACCGCCTGCAGCGCCAGTTCAGCTCGAGGACGGGTCAACTACTTTAGAGGACGAGCAGCGGAGACTTGAGAGGTTCAAGAAGTATGATCCGCCAGTATTCAGTGGATTAGCATCAGACGATGCCTTGGGATTTCTAGAGGAGTGTCACCGTATTCTTCGCACTATGGGTATAGCAGAGTCCAGCGGGGTTTCCTTCACTGCCTTCCAGCTTCGGGGAGCCGCCTATGATTTGTGGCACACTTGTGAGATAGACAGTCCAGCCGAGGCTGCCTCACTGACCTGGACCTAGTTTTTAGATATCTTCATGAGAGAGTTTGTCCCCCAGAGTCTCAGGGACGCATGGCGCGCAGAGTTTGAGTATTTGCGCCAGGGTGCTATGACCGTTTTGGAGTATGCTATCCGTTATACCAGGTTGGCCAGGCATGCTCTGATACCAACTTGTCACTACCCTAGTTCACCCTCCGTGAACATGTCGTGATGGCACCTAGTCCCTACGACCAGTTAAGCCTAACAATGCGGAAATAACATAACTTGCAGAATAATTTATTTAAAATCGAACAACTAAAAGAAAACTGTATAAAAATTTTGCCGCTCGGCATATAGCACTCAATAATGTGGAAGTCTACATCATCATCCCAAAATCCGGAAACTTACGATAACACAAACTAATGGAAAGTAATATACGGCTCTAACTCCAGAATGTCTAAAACAAAAAGTACGAAAGAAGACTAAATACTACAGATAGAGTAAAGAAGGAGACTCTTCGGTCTGTGGACGCTACAGATGTACCTCGAAGTCTCCGTAGTTCTTCCTGCCTCAAGGAGAGTGCGCCTGAGATGAAGTACTTGGATCTGTACATGAAAAACATACGCAGAAGAGGCATGAGTACACCACAACGGTACTCAGAAAGTGCCAAGCCGAACCTCGGTTGGGTAGTGACGAGGAAGGTCAGGGCCCTACTGAGAATAATAATAATAATAAATCTTGCAACAATATGAAATAAGCAGAAATACTGGGTACAACTATGAAGATAAAGGCTATACAAGACAAGTATTAACACTCAAAAATTAACATAACATAGAGTAGCAGCTCAATATCAATACCAACAACGAGGATCTCCCATGATACCGTTCTGTAGTCCATTTCATCAACTGTCCAAAGAGATCCCGGGATACCGTCCCCTAGTCCATCATATGAGTATATCTGAAGGATCTCCCGGGATACCATCTCATAGTCCAACTATCAATGTGCAGGGGGATCTATCGGGAATCTAACCCGCATTTCCAAAGTAAATGTGCAGGGGGATCTACCGGGAGTCTAACCCGTAGTCCCAAAGTAAACAAACAAGGGGGAGAGCGACCGGAATACCACATCCGTAGTCCCAATGTAAATACGCAGTCACAACACGAAGATATTCAGAAATAAAGCTTAGAAATACAAGGCAACAGGTAGTTCTAACCTAACATGCTTCACGTAGTGAAACCAAAGCAACTTGAGCAAATAGGCAACTCAGAACAACTAAACATACTTTCCAAGCTATCACAATAGATAATTGCAAATAAAATACAACAAATAATAAAGGAACTCAGTCGAAATATTTAAGGCACAACCGATTTTTCCAACAATTAGCTCAAGTACGCACTCCTCACCTCACGTACAAGGCATTCAATTACCAAATATCATATCCTAAGTGGAAAGGTCCCCCACACAAGGTTAGACAAGCCACTTACCTCAAACCGGCTCCAAAATCAACTCGAAACTACACCTTTGCCATGAGTATCCGACTCCAAATGGCCCAAATCTATTCATTTCAATTATATCTCGTAAATAACATCTCAAGCAACTGATTCTACTATTTAATTTAAAACTAAGACGCGAATTTAGGTAAAATGACCAAAACACCCCTTTGGCCAACATGGTCTAAACCCGAGGTTCAAACCAAAACTCGGTTACCCATTCCCCCACGAACCCAAATATGTGATTTGTTTTGAAATTGGACCTCAAATTGAGGTCAAAATCCCCAATTTTAGAAAAACCTAGGTTCTACCCAAAACCCCCAATTTCACCCATGAAAATCATTGACTTCAAGTGGAAAACATGTTAAATGATATAAGTGACTGAAAGAATTAAGTAAAATTTGACTTACAAATGATTTGGAAGAAGTTTTGTCCTTGAAAAATCGCCTATGTGGTTTGGGTCTTGAAAGAATGGTGAAAAATGGTGGAAATTCGACTATGTATGAAATTTGCTGGGCCTCAGATATGGGAATTGTGAACTGGGGTTCGCAATTGCGAACCGCGACCAAATGTGGGAATTGCGAACATTAGTTCGCATTTGCGAACCATGGGCATAACTGGGGACTTCGCATTTGCGAACAGAAATGTCGCATTTGTGAAGGTCCAGCTCTCGCATTTGCGATACAGTGACCGCATTTGCGATCCCTGAACAAAGTGAGTACCTTCGAATTTATGAATATTTCTTCGCATTTTCGAGCTCGTATTTGCGAGCCAAGCTTCGCAAATGCGAAGCCTGCAGGTCAGATCATACCAACAATTTTTCAAGTTTAAAAATGCACTCCGTGGCCTATTCAAAACTCACCTGAGCCCTCGGGGCTCCAAACCAAATATACACATAACCTCAAAAACATGTTACGGACTTACCCGCGCGATAAAATCACCAAATTAACATCATATACATTGTATCAAGCCTCAAAACTCATGATTTCTTCCAAATTTTCATAAAACATCGAATTTTCGTTTTAAGTGCGAAACACATCAAACGACATCCGTTTCCAACCAAACCTTACAGAAAGTGCTTAAATCATATATAAGACTTGTACCGAGCGCCGGAACCAAAATACGGGCCAGATACCATAGTCTTCCAATCAAATTCCAATTCCAATTTCCTTAATTACTTCCAGAAAACAATTTCAAACAAAAATTCATTTCTCGGACTTGGAACCTTGGAATTCGATTCGGGGCATATACCCAAGTCCCATATTTTCCTACGGACCCTCCGAGACTGTCAAATAACGGGTCCGGGTCTGTTTACCCAAAATATTGAACGAAGTCAAATTTATTCAATTTTATATCAAAATTTAGCATTTTTCTCATAGAATTCATATTTAAGCTTTTCGGCTACGCACCCGAGCTGCGCACACAAATCAAGGCAACCCTTGATGAGGTTTTCAAGGCCTCAGAAGTATAGAATGGGTAAGAAACAAGTGATGACCCCTTTGGGTCCTCACATGTATCAAATGGTGTAAGTGTTTGGGTAGCTGAAAGAGGGCCTCCCAATCCGTAAAAATGCCAAGTACAACACATGCAACTTAAAATAAAAATTGAAGATCATGCACAATATTTCTTTTGTGGCTTCGGCATTGATATCAATAATATGCCTTCCACTTTCCTTTAGTGCCTTGTCAAGTACAGAACCCTCGTTGAGTGATTCCCTTTTCACAATGGACATCCTCCGTCAATTCGGAGAAAACTTCCTTTATTTTGTAACTTGAGCACATTTGAACTCAAAGTTGCTTGCTTCAAATCGTCCGGGATACACTCTATTTTAACGAATTCTTGCACCCTATTACTTCCCAAATTATCTACCCCAGTTTCACACAGTTCGGGCTTCAAATGATCTCAAAATCTCTTTGCTTACTCCCATTAAATGTACCTATCATCTTCAAAATTATTTCACTGCTTCATGACTAAACTAACTTTTAAGACCAGGGCTAGAATTATACATGCATGTCATGTCACTAAAGCGATCAAGAAGAGAAGTAGAAGAGAACTAAATAGAAACGACTAGAAATAACAGAAAATAGAAAATTGCATTAGACAAATGGTGAAGGGGTTTGAACATCAAAACAAGCACTAAACTGTGGTTATAACCCTGGAACAAACCTAGACTGCACTAAACGAGTTACAAACCAGGAAAAATAAAAGGATATAAGGGTTTAAGCCACAAGACAATTTTCGAATTACAACCCTGAAATAAACCGGACAACAGAAATGACAACAAAATCAACCACCAAGACTCCTCTCCAGCTAGCCAAGAGATGGAGCGTCTTTCCAATTACCAAGCACGACATCTTAGCCAATGGGTTCCACATCAATATTGCCAAGACCATTAAGAACTTCAATATCATTAACTTCAGCCAGCAAGTTCCCAAGAGGATTCGCATGCTCCCTGTCACTGTCATTGATCACAATTACCCCTTCTTGAATCATTCTTTCCATTTCCCTTTTCAAAGAACGACAATCTTCAATGTTATGCCCTTGGAAATTATAGTGGTACATGCATCATACAGTAGGATCAAAGCCTTTTGTATATGGGTCTGGAGTATAGCCGAGGAGCGGCTCAATCAGGCTAGAATGCTTTAAGTTTTCAAACAAGCTTGTATAGGACTCTCCGATTGGCGTGAAACTATTTCGTTGCCTTTATTACCCTCCCTGCCCCTGTTTTCTAGGGTTGTTGGATGTTCGAAAATGTTGTGAAGGCAAGAATGTATTATGTGGTGCTGGCGCTCGCCATAAGGAGTGACCCGCTGGTTGGATAGATAATCGAATATTGTTCAGAAGATAATACTGAGGTAGATTATGTGGAGCTCGGGGATAGGTTTGGGGTTGGAGTTGAGGCTGAGTATATTGGTGAGGCGGACCAGTTGAACCATGTCCTAATCCTAAGACAACCATCGCAACATCATCATGTTTATTCTGACCCAGTAAGCTTCTTGTGTCGTTCTGAATTGCTTGTATTGTGGCTTTTAAAGCAGAATAGCTCATGATCTTGCTCGACTTCACCCCATCTTCTACCATTTCTCCCATTTTTACCACATTATTAAAAGGCCTACCCACAATCGTGACCAAATGCCCAAAGTAAGTTGGATCTTGAGCTTGAAGAAAGTACTCGACCATCTCTTTTTCTTGCATCGGGGGATTGACTCTGGCAGCTTGCTCTTTCCATCTGAGCCCGTATTCCCTAAAGCTTTCATTAGGCTTATTTTCCATATTGGCGAGGGACATGCAATCCGGGACAATTCCTATATTGTACTGAAAGTGCCTGGCAAAGGCCTAAGTCATATCGTCCCACGTGTACCACCTGTTAGCATCTTGGCGGGTGTACCACTCCAGAGCTGCCTCACTCAGACTCTGACTGAAACACGCCATCAATAATTTGTCTTTCCCTCCGGTGCCTCTCATCTTACTGCAGTAACCTCTCAAATGGGCCACGGGATCTCTGTGCCCATCATACAAATCAAACTTTGGCATCTTAAACCCAGCAGGCAGTTGGATGTCAGGAGACAAACACAGGTTTTTGTAAGCCACGCTCATCTGGCTCCCTATCCCTTCTATGTTTCTTAAAGACTACTCTAAGATTTTTAACTTCTTGGATATCTCATCTTGCTCCACTACCTTACCAGGCTTTTCTGTTTCACCAGGAGGCTCAAAATGAGGAGCGTGAGAGTATGGAACCGAGCCCTTGAAAGTTGGTTCTGGAGCATAGTGTTGGGCATCGGGGACTTTGAGCACGGTCTCGTTAGAGGATCGAGGAAAAGTAGCTGGAGGAGGAGCTACAAAAGCATGAGTGTCCAAAAGAGTGGGATATGAGGTGGTTTTGGCAAGTAGAGTGAGAAAAGGTCGTGGGCCGATATCAGCAGTAGTGGGAATCTGGATTTGTGATAATGGTGAGATAGTTGCAGGATTTTCAGTGTAGTTAGTGGGGAATGAAGGTGGAGGATACCCCCTTGATCCAAGACTGATACATTTCTGCCATCTACTGTTTCACCCTTTGGACCTCTTCTTTCAACTCAGATTCTGATTCAACAATTCCCTTAGACGGATCAATAACCCTTCTGTCCAACTCTTTGCCAGTCATGATTACCTGCTCTTTGACTTTGTGTTGTATGGATGAGTCACCTTAAGAACCACAAACCAACCACCCTTCTGCTCAATGGGAATAACAAAAGGAACAAAATTAGGTCATCACGTTAGTGTTAGGGCATTTAACAACTGCAAATATCACATTGTGTGCAATGCACCTAGTAACAATTACCGGTTCAAAATAACTTCGAGGGCCACAAGGTCACTTGGCATCATCTCAAATTTTCATTTCAATCCTCTCTTTTCTTTGCTTTTCTAGCACTTGCATGCTCATTTTCCTTCTCTTTTTTTTTCTAATTATCACTGTTTTCGTTCCTCTCATTTCTCACATCCCATAATTTTACCCATTTTTTTTATTTTTTTCTTCTTTCGTTCTTTTTCATTTTTTAGAGTTAATAATAATAAAAATTATTCGATCGAACCCTTTATAGGTTGCCTACGTATCATGAACCTGCATGAATCAGATCTTTGCGTAGTTCGGGAAGATCGTGAATAAAATAAACAAACTAACATTCTTTTTTTTGTTAGCCTAATGATCACTCTGATGTGAAAAGAGAAATAAAAGAAGCAAAACTTTTTATTTATTTTTTTATTTTCTAGACTCAATGTTCGATAACCTATTCTAAACTCAAGCTTAACGAGCATATATATATATATGTGTGTGTGTGTGTGTGTGTGTGTATTTTTTTTTCTTTTGAAACAAACAATCTATGGAAAATTATAAAGGAAAAAATCATAGAAGAGAAAAAACATTTTTTGATTCTTTTTTTAGGAAGAAAGTCTAAAGAATAAACCAAAGAAAAATATTTTGAATTTTCATGTCATATCCCGGAAGAAAGACTTCGAATCAAGAAATGAGAAAGATAAAAAGTATTTTTGGATTTCGATTTTTGATTGCCTAAAGAAGAAATTCTAATGATAAACAAAAGATAAAGTATATTTTTTTATGAATAATATCCTAAAATAAAAATAATTTTTTTTATTTTTTACTAATTTCCCAAAGAAACACCTCAAAAGAAAATCTTTTTCGATTTTGAAATTAATACCTTGAAGAAAACTTTTAAAGAGGTACTAAAAGAAAATTCTCTTTTTTTTAATTTTGATCCTCATATAGTAGAGGAAATATAAAATAATTTTTATTTTGATATTGATTGCCTAAAGGAAAAACAATCTCAAGGGATTTTTTTTTATTTCTAAATTAGTATTCTAAAGAAAACTTATAACAAAAATATAAAAACGCAAACTTTTTTTTTAATTTTTGATTTTTGACTTGTAACACATTTCCAAATACAAAATAAGAAATGCAATAACAAAAGACTATGCAAACTTAACTAGACTATTACAAACTCTAACATCACCTAAAAGACTGAATATTATTATACAGGACTAGAAAGAAAAACATGAACAATTGACTCAAAAACATAAAATGGCTCCTTGAGCAGCTCTTGAATGCAGTGATCCTGAGGTATCTGTCATGCTCAAACTGCGGTAAGTAAATCCATACCTGTATGAGAAAAATTAAACCAATACTATGTGAGACAATAACATTCCCTACTAGACACATGCAAGACATGATTGCGATTATTTTTTCTAAAATTAACCTATGTGGCTAAAAGTGCAAGATTTAGCTAAGAACCCGCGAAGCCAAGAACCTAAGATTTACTAGGAAGACCGGACCCTATGTGGGTTGCCTGTGTATCACGTCCTGAAAGACGAGAATCAGGTATGCGTAGTCGGGCAGATTGGATACGGGTGAGAATTAAAAAAATAACTAATTTAGGAAAAATATATTTTTTGTCATATCCTTAAAAATAATGAAACATGCAAACATCTTTTTGGATTTTCTTTTTCCTTTTGTTTGATTTTTGAAAAATAATAAAAAGTGCAAAATCTTTTTGAAATTTTCATGGTTTTTTTGTCTTTTCCTTAATAAAAATATAACAAAAAACATAACTAGGCCCTACTTGCTTTATTTTCACACTTCACCCTCTTTTTTTCCTATCTTTTTTCTTTTTTCATTTGCCCTCAACTATCATTGGTCCGCCAAATGACCCTTTTACCCTTGGAGAAATGCAACATGTAGCACATAGGATGCATTAAGATTGTCTGTTATTTGGGTACACCTGTTCTAGACGGACCCAGCCACTGTGTTGAGTCCCCAAAGTCAAACGCATACGATGCAAACAAGCGTTCCTACTAGGGATCCGACATGAGGCTGAGTTATTCTAAGTTCAAAAACTGGGTATGTTGTTCTAGACTTGTGTACCCAAGCGGACAACTCGAGTCGAGGAGGGGGCTACGTACCGGAACCAAAAGGTCATCCGACTTAGAAACTTGTTCGAGCCTCTTTCTTATTTCAAGGTATGACACTAACAGAATAGGGAGTCACGCCAGCGTGCACATCCCCGAAGATGAGAAGAGAAGGGTTTCACAACAGTTCAAATAGTATCAAAGCGGTAAAAAGTAGCATTTTAGCACATTAGGCAAAAACATGTAGTAAAATCAGATAATAAATAAAGCTAAATATAACAATTTTCTAAGCTCGAATTCTTGAACCCTGAACCAGAGATTCTAGGTTCTTGTCAGCGGCAGAGTCGCCAGAGCTGTCACACCTCCTTTTTCCTACACCCTGGGGTATAAGTGTCACGACCCAAAATCCACTAAGGGTCGTGGTGGCACTGGACACCTCTGTCAGGCAAGCCAACTAAAATTATCAATTAAATTCCCGTTTAATACCTTTAAAAATCTAGGATTTTTCCTACCATTTTCTCATAATTAAAATAATCTCTACTTCAATTCAAATTAAGTAATAACTACTAGTACACATCTTTCATAAACCATCCCAGAACCCGGTGTCACAAGTGCATGAGCATCTATTGATAAGGAAAATAAAATACAACATCTGACCGAAATACAGTGGACAGGGAATAAATATAAAAATGCTAGAAGGAACTACACTAGCTGCGGGTCTCCTCGAACAATGCAGCTCACCTAGTCCCAGAATCATCCGTGTTGCTATGCCCAGTAGACCACTAGGGTCACATATACCCGTGCAACAAAAGTGCACAGAAGTGTAGTATGAGTACGTAATCAACGTGTACTCAATGAGTATCCCGCCTAATCTCGAAGAAGTAGAGACGAGATGGCCAACTTCGACACTCACTAGAGATCAACTAGCAATATTCTAGAATTGTGAGTGAAATCATGGATTTATATAGTAGTTTTAATTTGCGAAGCCAGAAAACAGGTAAACACCTTCAACAAATAATCAGGGGCTTTCAAGGTTTATTCTTTATTATTTCATCAGTTTATATCAATCCACAAAGAGTAAATTTCACGTTTAAAAATCCTCAAGCAACAAATAACATGCGCAAATCACACCGAGGCGACGACCCGAACCAACAAAAATAAATGTGCACTTGCCGAGGGTCGACGGCGTGCCTATAGATGCATCTATTAATCTGTCGAGGCGTTCGGCCCATTCCAAAATAAACACAGACAGACAGATAGTCAGTCAACAAGTCAACATGGAGCAATTATCCAAGAAAGGCCAATTCTCTTTAATAATTTGAGAAAACGAAGCTTAAGTCTTTTTAGAAATTCATTTATTAATTTAATGTGATTTAAGCAATTCAAGCCATCAATGGGTTCACAATTAATCCAAATATAATATGCTTTTGGGTCCTAGACTACCCGGACAGTAGCATAATAGTAGCTACACACGGACTCTCGTCACCTCGTGCGTACGTAGCCCCCACAAATAGGAGTACATAACCAATTTAACTCACCTATAGGGTAAATTCCCCTCACAAGATTTGAAAGGAGACTCACTTCGCTTCGAAGACTCATAACCGGCACTCTACATTCTTCCGAAGGCTCGAACCAACGCACAATGCTCCAAAACTAGCCAATGGTCATACAAATCCATTAATATATGCTTAATTAAACTTTACAACCCAATTTGTAACAATTCCTAACCCTGAACGAAAAGTTGACAAAAATGCCCTCGGGCCCACGTGCCCAAAAATCCAAAATTTCTCGAAGATATACACTACCCATAGTCTCACTAGCTCAAATATATAATTTACTCCTAATTTCATGCTCAAGTTCGTGGTAAAATCCAATTTATCAAGTTTTTAGGTTTTCTTCCAAAAATCCTAACTTGCCCACAATGTTTATGTCTAATTCCATCATATAATCTTGTATTTAACTTGGAAATGAGTAGGAGTATCTTACCTTAACATAGATGACGAAATCCCCCTTTAAAGCTCTCCAAAAATCGCCCCAAGCCATGAGAAAATGGGTGAAATGAGCCAAAACCCCGATTTAAAACAAGCTCTCTGCCTCCATCCCTTTCGCTTCTGCGACTCCTCCACCGCAGGTGCGGTCCCGCTTCTGCAGAAAAATGACCTCATCTGTCGTCCCAGCCTAGCCGCCCGAAACCGCTTCTGCGATAAGCCCACCGCTTTTGCGGATCCGCTTCTGCGGATTCCTAACCGTATATGCGATCCCTGCTCACCTCACTCCCAACCGCTTCTGCAGTTCCTTCCTCGCTTCTACGAGGCCACTTCTGCGGTCCTATTTTCGCAGAAGCGGAAATACCAGCAACCAGCAAACTCCAGCCTTCCCAAAATTCCATTTTCGATCCGTTAACCATCCGGAATCCACCCGAGGCCCCTGGGACCTCAACCAAACCTAACAACCAATCCCAAAACACATTACGGACTTGCTCGAGGCCTCAAATCACATCAAACGATGCTAAAATCATCAACCGGCCTCCAATCCAAGCTTTATGAACCTTGAAATTTCCAACTTTTATTTCCGACGTTTAAACCAATCAAATCACATCTGATTGACCTCAAATTTTGCACACAAGTCATATTTGACATTATGGACCTACCCCCACTTCCGGAATCGAATTTCAACCCCGATATCAAAAAGTCCACTTCCGGTCAAACTTCTCAAAAACATTCAAATTTCTATCTTTAGCCAAATGGCTTCAAACTGACCTACAGACCTTCGAATTCACTTTCGATCGCGCTCCCAACTCCAGAATCACCATACGGAGCTACTCCCAGTCTCGAAATTCCAAACGGACATTGATAACACTGAAATGCACTTCAAACCAAACTTATGAAATTTCTTCCAAAATGCTAACTTCCACAATAGGCGCCAAAACGCTCCGGGGTTATTCAAAACTCGAACCAGGCACACTCCCAAGTCTGAAATCATCATACGAACCTGCTGGAACCTTCAGATCCTGATTCAAGGGTCGGTTACTCAAAATTCCAATCCTAGTTCATTCTTTCAACTTTAAGCTTCCGAAATGAGAATCCTCTTTCCAAATCAACCCTGAACTTCCCGAAATTCAATTCCGACCATGCGTATAAGTCATAATACTTGAAACAAAGCTACTCATGGCCTCAAACTTTTGAACGGAGCGCTAGAACTCAAAACGACCGATCGGGTCGTTAGTTTTTTCCAACTTAAAGTGACAATCGAAACGGGATCATTTTTCATTAAAAATTCAGAGTCTCCACTTGGGATAGTTTATGGTGTCCCAAGTCACCGGTTAAAATCCCGAATCGAGGAAAAGATTGACTCTGTGTTACAGTCCGCGAACACAAAAATCCGGATAAGGAATTCTGTTAACCCGGGAGAAGGTGTTAGGCATTCCCGAGTTCCGTGGTTCTAGCACGGTCATTCAACTGTTATAATTGGACTATTATCTAATTTTAATACATGTTTTAGCCTATGGTTCAATTTTAACTTATTAGCTGTTTTTAATTATTTTTAAGGGAAATTGCAACGTCATTTAAAATACGTCTTGAACCACGTCACATAAATGCATCCGCGGTCCTTGACATGCTCTATCTAACATTGTTGAGATTTGAATTTGGGTCACATAAATGCGCACCCGAGTTTAGGAATTATGTTAACCCGGGAGAAGGTGTTAGGCATTCCCGAGTTCCGTGGTTCTAGCACGGTCGCTCAACTATTATAATTGGCCTATTATCTGATTTTAATACATGTTTTAGCCTATGGTTCAATTTTAACTTATTAGCCGCTTTTAATTATTTTTAAGGGAAATTGCAACGTCATTTAAAATACATCTTGAACCACGTCACATAAATGCACCTGTGGTCCTCGACACACTCTATCTAACATTGTTGAGGTTTAGATTTGGGTCACATAAATGTGCACCCGAGTTTAGGAAGGTAAATTATTAAAATAAGGCGCCTAAAGCAACTATGCATCTTTAAATTAGCGAGGGCCATGGAAAATTCGCTAAATGGCGCACCTCGAATTCTAAGGATTAAAATACTAATTAAGCAAGGGTCATGCATTTTAAGATTTTATTTGGCACGGCGTATGTCGACTAACTAAAAATCTAATTAATCAATTAAGGAAAGCTAAGGGGATTCTGATTACTACTAACTAAAGGATCTACCCTACTAATTTATTTAAACACATTGTATTAGAGAACCAAATGTCCAAAGGGAAACTACTTTGACAATAACAACCGAGCAATCCCCTTTTGAAAAATGTCGGCAAGCTTTGGGCTTAAGATGAGCCCAGGTTTATGATGAGGAAACGCGCCCAGGGGTCTGATTACGACTATTCTTGTCACAACCCCAGTTCGCCCTCCGTGAACATGTCATGACGGCACCTAGTCCCTACGACTAGGTAAGCCTAACAATGAGGAAGATAAATCATAATTGTGGAAGAAAGTAAATAAAACTGAACTAGTAAAATCAAACGGTGTTTAAGGTGCCGCTCGGCACATACCACAACAATTCTCGAAGCTAACAACATTCACAAAACCCGGAAACTCAAAAATAATAAGCTAAGGGATACATAAGAGGCTCTGACTCAAGAATATCTATACAAAAGGAGAATACTGATAGAACTATACTTATTACAAAAGATAGAAAGTGACTCTTCGGTCTGCGTACGTAGCAGATATACCTCGAAGTCTCTATAGAAATGCCTCCTTCCCAAGCTGACAGCACTGAACGGGAGTACCTGTATCTGCACAACAAAAATGTGCAGAAGAGTAGCATGATCACAGCACGGTGGTGCCCAGTAAGTATCAAGACTAACCTCGATGGAGCAGTGACGAGGAAACAGTCAAGGCACCTACTGGTCAAATAAACAGTATAATCATAGGAATAATGGAACCGACATATAAATATGTAAAGATTCCATGAATGATTTATAATTTCTACAATTCACAATAAGGGAAAAAGGACAAAATGTAACAACAAGAATATAATAAATGATGATACGAAATAACGGCAGAATCATAATCCAAATCCTAAGTCACAACACAGCAAGGGGAAAACAAGTCAATAACTCATATCCTACAATGATGATCACATAAGGTATTACTCAACTCTTTCCACAATTACCAAAATCTCGGACAAACTACAACTCACGAGACCCAGCATCTGAAAACTAACACTAGGCATCCTGTGCCCCATCAATCTCACGGTCATGCTGAAAACAAACTAGTTAACTAGGGCCTCTCTCACATATATAATGGATAAACGAGGGTGTATCCCCACCCCTAGCAAAATCGGAAGAAATTCACCTCTAATGGGGGTGTCCAACTACGTGCATGCTTGTGCAAGTGTGTTTTAACAAGAATTCTACCAACTAGTAAGTATAAGAAATGGAACGGCCAGCACCCGAAATGTTTGCACACTGATAGAATCAATGAAAACATCAGCTCAGAACATAATGAGTTTAACCGGGGATCTCCCAGGATATCGTCTTGTACTCCCAAACATAAATATATGTGCTAGGGATCTATTGGTATCCCAAGGATCTCTTGGTATCCCCAATATATGTACTAGGGATCTCTTGGCTTCCCGAGGATCTCTTAGCATCCTCAATATATGTGTTGGGGATCTCTTGGTATCCCGAGGATCTCTTGGTATCCTCAATATATGTGTTGGGGGTCTCTTGGTATCCCGAGGATCTCTTGGTATCCCCAATACATGTATTAGAGATCTCTTGGTATCCCCAATACATGTATTAGAGATCTCTTGGTATCCTCAATATACCTGCTAGGGATCTCTTGGTATCCTCAATATACCTGCTAGGGATCTCTTGGTATCCTCAATATACCTGCTAGGGATCTCTTGGTATCCCACACTACAGCCCAATCAATATAAATGTACATGCGTACGGCATCACCCTTCGTGCCTTATCACTCTTCCCCACCCAAATAATAGAACAACAACATCCCGGCAAGGGGGTCAACAACAAAAAACAATAACGTCCCGGCAAGGGAATCACAATACATAGTAAGGGTCACAGAAAACAAAGAAGCATGATAACCTCAACAAAATAGCAAGACATGATAAGTACGCGATAACTACACCGATAACCACAACAATAGGACAGGTAACATATTTGCACGAAGTCACGGAGGAACTTACAATCAAGGAGTATCCAAACAATAGGGAAAATGATCAAATCACTTGAAATCGCAAGGGTCCTGCCCTCCATACTGAATCACAAGTAGGGCACACATCAACTCGTCTAGAGACTCTCACTAGATCAATTCCATCTAAAATTTACAACACATACTGGCTCCCACACCGGTGGAGCATAGAAATCACAACTCGTAACCAAGAATACACAGAAGTAACATCAAACTTACCAAAACTGACTACAGGAATTTACTACTAGCCTCATAGCTCTCGATAATAGTTAGAAACACGTCTATCACTCATAGAACCTCCAAACAGGATAATCACACAGACAGAGTGCAAATCATGAGGTGCTCCCATAAATGGAACCACAAACAAGGAAACTCACCCCGATAAGCAAAACTGTGATGAACTATAGAGAGTGCCCCTTTATAACAAACTGAGTTCGTACCTGAATGACATTAGCTGGCACACTGACCTCAACCTACTATATGAAACACATCAATGATCTAGGCCTCCCCCGCTTGGGTGCCCTCTACCTGCCTAAATACCCCGTTGTGACACATCAGTCCGAAGTCTGGGACAATCTCTCACCATGTGGCTAGTATCTTCACACTCAAAGTACCCTCTCTGCTGACGAGGCGGTGGGAACTGTGCGGTACAGGTACTCTAAGGCGCATGAGGTACTCTAAGGCGCATGAGCACCTGAGTCACCATGCAAGGCTTGAAGCGTGAAATGAACTAGCTAAACCACAAAACTACCATGATGCACCCTGCCTCCAAAATAAGGACCAGTACATCTCACCGATCTACGAGGCCTCCTCGTATCCTCAAGCTCCCTCTCCTGATCTCGTATGCCCTCTCTCTCATGACCCTACATTCCCTCTCTCTCTCTAGCATGCATACCCACTATCCTCCTAGCAATGTTCACCACCTGCTGATACGGAATATCCATCTCCGACTCACGGGCCATACTGGACTTGATGCTAGGAATAAGCCCCTCAATGAACCGGCGAACCTTCTCGCGAACAGTAGAAACCAAGGCTGAGGCATGTCTAGCCAAACTGGTGTAACAGACAGCATACTCCGAGACGGTCATAGCACCCTGGAACAATGCTCAAACTCCGCGTGCCATGCATCCCTGAGGCTCTGAGGAACAAACTCTCACAGAAACATATTTGAAAACTGGGTCCAAGTCAGTGAAGCTGCCTCGTCTGGGCTGTCTAACTCATAGGTGCGACACTAATCATAGGCGGCTCCTCGAAGCTAAAAAGTAGTAAAAGTAACCCTACTCGATCTAGAGATACCTATAGTATGGAGAATACGGTAACACTCATCAAGAAACCCCAAGGCATCGTCTGATGCTAATCCACTGAATACCGGAGGTTCATACTTCTTGAACCTCTCTAGTCTCATCTGCTCCTACTCGGAAGCTGCTGTCATGCCCTCGGGCTGAACTGGTGGCGCATGTGGCGCAAGAATAATCTCTAGGACCTTCTCAACATGCGCTCGCTGCTCAGGAGTGCGGGCGGCAGGAGTCTGTGATCCTCCCCCGGCTTGGGATGTGGTTGCAACAAAGGGAAGCAATCCTGCCTGAGCCAAAGTGGTGTACATACTCATGAATTGTGTCAAAGTCTCCTGAAGGGATGGAGAAGTAGTAGCAGTAGGCGTATCAGGTGCCTGGACTTCGGCTGGATCTACTGGTGGTACCTCGGCGGCAGCTCGCGCAGGTGCTCTCCCAGCACCAAGTGCGTGTCCTCGAAATCTACCCCGGCCCCGACCTTCGACGGCTGCAGCAAGGGGCGCGGGTGTCTGATCACCTCGGGTAGTACGTGTACTCATCATCTATAAGAGAGTAGAAGATAGAGGTTTAGGCTTGTAGATGTCAAAAATCTCGCACAATAGGGAAATCAAATGAAGTGGAATTATCCTAATGGTTACATAGCCTCTCGCAGATAAGTACAGACGTCTCCATAGCGATCCACGAGACTCTAATAAACCGGCATGTGATCTGTGACTCCTATGAACTTAGAGCTCTGATACCAACTTGTCACGAGCCCATTTTGCCCTCTGTGAACATGTCGTGATGGTACCTAGTCCCTACGACTAGTTAAGCCTAACAATGCGGAAGATAAACCATAATTGCAGAAGAAAGTAAATAAAACAGAACTAGTAAAATGAAACGGTGCTTAAGGTGCCGCTCGGCACATATCACAACAATTCTCGAAGCTAACAACATTCCCAAAACCTGGAAACTCAAAATCACAAGCTAAGGGATACATAAGAGGCTCTGACTCAAGAATATCTATACAAAAGGAGAATACTGATAGAACTATACTTATTACAGAAGATAGAAAGTGACTCTTTGGTCTGCAGACGTAGCAGATATACCTCGAAGTCTCTATAGAAATGCCTCCTTCCCAGGCTGACAGAATTGAATGGGAGTACCTGTATCTGCACAACAAAAATGTGTAAAAGAGTAGCATGAGCACACCACGGCGGTGCCCAGTAAGTATCAAGACTAACCTCGATGAAGTAGTGATGAGGAAACAGTCAAGGCACCTACCGGTCAAATAAATAGCATAATCATAGGAATAATGGAACCGATATATAAATATGTAAAGACTGCATGAATGATTTAAAATTTCTACAATTCATAATAAGGGAAAAAGGACAACGGGTAACAACAAGAATATAATAAATGATGATACGAAATAACGGCAGAATCATAATCAAAATCCTAAGTCACAACACAGCAAGGGGAAAACAAGTCAATAACTCATATCCTACAATGATGATCACATAAGGTCTTACTCAACTCTTTCCATAATTACAAAAATCTCGGACAAACCACAACTCACGAAACCTAACATCTGAAAACTAACACTAGGCATCCTGTGCCCCCTCAATCTCATGGTCATGCAGAAAACTAACTGGTTAACTAGGGACTCTCTCACATATATAATGGATAAACGAGGGCATATCCCCACCCCTAGCAAAATCGGAAGGAATTCACCTCTAATGGGGGTGTCCAACTACGTGCATGCTTATGCAAGTGTGTTTTAACAAGAATTCTACCAACTAATAAGTATAAGAATGGAACGGCCAGCACCTGAAATGTTTGCACATGGATAGAAACAATGAAAACATCAGCTCAAAACACAATGAGTTTAACCAGGGATCTCCCAGGATATCGTCTTGTACTCCCAAACATAAATATGTGTGCTAGGAATCTCTTGGTATCCCGAGGATCTCTTGGTATCCCTAATATATGTACTAGGGATCTCTTAGTATCCCGAGTATCTCTTGGTATCCTCAATATATGTTCTAGGGATCTCTTGGTATCCCGAGGATCTCTTGGCATCCCTAATATATGTACTAGGGATCTCTTGGTATTTCGAGGATCTCTTGGTATCCATAATATATGTACTAGGGATCTCTTAGTATCCTCAATATACGTGCTAGGGATCTCTTGGTATCCCGCACTACAGCCCAATCAATATAAATGTACATGCGCACGGCATCACCCTTCGTGCCTTATCACTCTTCCCCACCCAAATAGTAGAACAACAACATCCCGGCAAGGGGGTCAACAACAGAAAACAATAACGTCCCGGCAAGGGAATCACAATACTTAGTAAGGGTCAGAGAAAACAAGGAAGCACGATAACCTCAACAAAATAGCAAGACATGATAAGTACGCGATAACTACACCGATAACCACAACAATAGGACAGGTAACATATTTGCACGAAGTCACGGAGGAACTTACAATCAAGGAGTATCCAAACAATAGGGAAAATTAACATGAATCAAATAATTACATTTAAGGAAATATCAACTAAACATAGGATTTCTAACTTCTTTCCAATTAAGACCAATTAATTGCACGAGAGATAGAAATGATGATTTCCAAACAAAGAACCAGTCATTAGGAAGGGTAATATGGCTGTAGAAGGGTAAATATCTTCAGTTACACAAGTAAAAGTCAATTAGGCAACTAGAATAAACCAAAAAGGGCAAATAAGTTTCCAAGTAAGAAACGTAGAGGTGAAACTAATAACAGGGAACTCAATCGTATCAAGAGCAACTTCATACTCAGTGATTACAAGGATCTAAGAGCCTAACAGGGACAATTTTCCACAAATAAATCTGAGCACGCATTCGTCACCTCGCGTACAAGGAATACAATCAACACAGAAGACTCAAATCCTAAGGGGAAGTCCCCCACACAAGGTTAGGCAAGATACTTACCTCGAACCGGCTAAAAATCAACTAGCAATCACGTTCTTGCCACGAGTACTTGACTCCAAATGGCCCAAATCTATTCAATTCAAATCACACATTGTAAATAACATCTCAAGCAACTGATTCTACAATTTAATTTAAAGCTAAGATGCAAATTTAGGTAAAATGACTAAAATGGCCCTCAGGACAACATCTCAGAATCGAACGAATTTAACATTTTCAGAACCCTCGTACTCTCACGAGTCGAACCATGTAAAAATCTCTCAAATAGGAGGTCAAACACCCACTCAAAAGTCAATAATTTGGTCTACGAAGTTTTTATCCATTTTTCATTAAAAATCTGAAATCAAAGGATGAAATTAAGAGGAGATTCATGGAAATTGGTCTAAATCGAGTGAGAAGCACTTACCCAAGTCATCCAGATAAAAATCCCTTCAAAAATTGCCAAAAGCCGAGCTCTAGAAGTCAAAATGTGATAAAATGGTGAAACCCTCGAATTTGGGATTTAATTTTGTCTGCCCAGGTAATTGTGCATCGCGATCACGGGAGAAGGGTCGCGATCGCGTATAACAAATTCGAGGCTGCCCAGATTGTACATCGCGAACGCGATGATAGGAACGCGAACGCAGAGAAGAGAAATATGGGGTTTCACGATCGCGAAGTGATAGACGCTAACGCGAAGGGGAAAAATTCGCTAGCTGATCCAACTCTACTATGCGAACATGATGTTACAGACACGATCGCAGAGTAAAGACAAATGAACCTTCGTGATTGCGGAAAGCTAAATGCGAACGCGATGAAGAGATAAACAGAGCTTTGCAAACGCGAGGAGACGGATGCGAACGCAAGGAGACAGATGTGAATGCGAAGAAGGATTTCGAGGTAGTCTTCAACAATGCTTCACGAACGCGAAGGGATGCTTGCGAACACGATAGAGAAAAACTAGAAGCAGCAACAACAGTCCAAAAATAGGGGGAAATGGTCCGAAGCTTATCCGAAACACACCCGAGGCCCCCGGGACCCGTCTAATCACACACACAAGTCATATGACCTAACAAGGACTCGATCAAAGCTTCAAATCACATAAAACAACATCGAAACGATGAATCAAACCAAAAATCAAGCTTATGAACTCCTAAATCTTCAAAATACGCTTTCGATCAAAAACCTAACCAAACCATGTCCGAATTACCTAAAATTTTACACATACGTCCCAAATGACATGACGGAGCTACTGCAACTTTCGGAATTCCATTTCGATCCTCGGATCAAAATCTCACTACCAGATCGAAAATTTCAAAAATTCAAACTTCGGCATTTCAAGCCTAAATTAGCTATGGATATCCAAAATACATTCCGAACACGCTCCTCACCCCGAAATCACCTAACAGAGCTAACAGAACCATTAGATTTCCATTCTGAGGCCGTCTTCATAATGTTCCAACTACGAGCAACTTTCCAACACTTAAGCTCTTATTTAAGGACTAAGTGTCCCAAAACTCCCCGAAGTTCAAAACCGAACATCCCGACAAATTCAAATTAGCATAAACAGACTTGGGAAAAGCAGTTAATAGGGGATCGGGGCATTAATTCTTAAGACGATCGGTCAGGTCGTCATAATTCTTCAGTTGGGCCTGCGTTAGGCCCATTTTCTATGCTCCAAATTATTATGCCAAATTAGAATGACAATCAACTGATGCCAACATGGAATATGAAGTCGAATTAGCAAATTTAAACTTTGGTTTTAAACATTCTCCACAAATTAAATATCTAAGTTTCTAATTTTTTATTATGCACTTTGGATCCAATTTGCTCCTAAAATGATCCAGCAATCAACGAATGAGCTACTGGGATCAAGGGACAAGCCCAGATAGTAAAAGCAAACCATCTTCCTTTGCAGATAATTTCATGACCCAAAATCAATGAGCCCAAACCCTGTAAGAACAAGGTTAAGGATCCCAGACACAACATCGAGTTCCTACCAAAGCAGACGACCCCTTTACACTTAATAAAAACCAATAGACCTCATTATCACCTAATAAATAGAATACGAGGACACTTTGAATACCATTAGGAACTGATGCTCAACTTCCATTTTAGCAAACATCTATATGTGGATTCACACTCAAGTTAAACTTACAAATACCCCATGGAAACTCAAACCAATAACTCTTACCAATACTAGCATTACCAATCCATAACAAACTAACATGCAAATTATTTGGATCAAAAGTGACACAGATTCATGCTCTTAAGTATACGAATGTCAAAAGAAAACAAAAAAAACTGAAGCAATATGTAATTTACTTCTCAAATTTCTCTACCCACCCAAACACATGTAACATAATGCAACCTATCTAAGCTATACCCCGAATTGGAACACATTTTCCATTACCCACAAAACTTAGAAGGAAGAATACACCATTCACGCGAAATCTAACACTATGCCGAGCTCTCAAAAATAAAGACTTATTTTTGTAGTACATGAATAATCAGAAAACTTCAATAGCAAGCATATTACAATGTAATATAGAATGTTGAAGGAAAAGAAGGAACAGAAGAGATAGCTTCAATTACAATTTGAATTCAATTAACTTTCCATTCAAAATACATGCTCGCAATCAAATTGTTTTCCACGGTCGGGAAGATTACCTGGATACAACAAGAGAGAATCAGAGATTTAGCTTGGAACTAGGAAGAAAAAAGTAGTAACAAGGCTCAGCAATGGAACAGTAGCAGCAAACGGAAACCAAAACAATTCGAAACTCTCTCAAACCTAGATATACAACCTCAGAAGTTTCTTAGAAATTATCAACTACTCAAAGAATCACATAATCAAAACTAAGCCTGATTTCAGTAGTTTTCAATCAAAAATGCAGAGAATTTAGGAGTATTACAGCCGTCTCAATTTTTAGGTTCTGCAATCTCTAAAATCTCTGACTTGAAGGTCAAGTTATGATGCCTTTATAGGCAATGTCCTAGGGCAGCCCTAAGGAATCAATTTTTTGCACCTTTCACCTTTTTATGTTTTTATTTTTGCTTAGAGGACCTTAATTTAAAAAACAAATTTCCATATTAGTCCCAACACCCAGCTTCCTAGAAGTTTTCTTAGGTTGTTACAAAGATTCCTCTACCTAGAGTTCCTAAATTACCCCCTAAAGCCCTTGTTATTACCCCTTGAGGCCAGGCAAAACCCGAGTCCAATTGACCCAATTTAATGGGTCTAAAAAGACCCAATTCAATTCCCTTCTGGGTTATTTGATCTTCAGGAACCAAATCAATATGAAGAAAAACCAAAACACCCAAGTGTTCAAATTCAGAACCTTAAAGACACGAAACAAAATTGGGCCCAAAACAAGAACGAGAAATCAACCTATCCAGACTTGGAAACAGAACACAAATAATAATCAAACTCAACCTAAATCTAATATGCGGATACAGATGGTAAAAAATGGAAAATAAAAAATCAAAAAATAAAAGAAAGAGTAGAAAAAGATGAGAAAAGAACACAATGCTTCGAAATCTTCAATTTTCAGCCCAATACAAGATTAATCGTGTGTTCTTTATAAAAAAAAACACACAAATAAAGTCAAAATGGACCTAAAATCTTCAATGAAAACCTGAATTGGAAATTTGGTCTTTTAGGGTTCATCTTTTGATCTAATATTCGAGAAGCTTGGGCAAGATTCGAGGCAAACAGAGTGGGGATTTGGAATAAGGGGGTCTTGGTGGTCATGAGGTGTTATTTTGGGATGGTTTGGTGGTGGCGCCGCCAATGGAGATGGTGGGAAAAAAGGGGCGACAGGCTAGGCTTTGTTCTTGAATCTCTGAAGAGAAGGGGGGTGAGAGAGACGAGTGAAAGAGAGGGGCGGGGGGGATGGAGTTCGGACACTTAAATATTGAGAGCAAATCAGTTCCGGACCGTTTGATCAACTGAGATCAACGGTCTAGATTAGAATTAACCAAAATGGGGCCGTTTGGATTGTTACTGGGGGGACCAGTTTTTGGAGCGGGTTTTGGGCCTGGGATGCGAGTATTTTGGACGGGTTCAAAGGAATTGGGCTCGTGGGGATTAATGAAACAGCCCAATAAGACCTCCTCTTCACTTCTTTTATTCTCTTTTTTTTCAAATTAATTCAAACACTTTTTAATTTCTTTTTTTTTAAATAAAAATAAAACCTATACTAATTCCTAAATCAAATTAGTCCTACCATATTGAATTAATTAACTAATAATTACCACAATTAAATAAAAACCAAATTAAAGGAAAACTACCAAAATTCAAACTACAATTAAAAATGTGAAAATAAATTATTTTTTTGTGATTTTTTCATTTTTATAAAACACTAAATTACCAATTAATTCAAGAATACAAAATTAGACCCTAAATGCAAATGCGATGTATTATTGTATTTTTTCATGAATTAAATAAAATAAACATGCACAGACAAATGCAAACAATAACAAAAATACTACGAAAATCCACAAAATTGCAAATAATGGGAGAAATTTATTTTCTTGAATCTATGGGAGTAATTCATATAGGGAAAAATTACGTGCTCACACGGGTTGCACGGCGCAACGAGCCTTCAGGCGGATTACCTATATTGGATCAGGTTGCACGCTACAACGATATAATGCTTGGGCTAAAGGAGCCCTTCCGGAGTCTGTACACCCCTAGTGAGCGCAGGTACCTATTGAGGATGATTATTGAGGGTTGAGAGCCGAGTGACTTAGCTTTTGAGATAAGCTGAGTGACTGTTGCCTTGAGAGTCCGTATTTGTTTTCAGTTAATTGCTGCACTTAGTTACTATTTGTCCTTGTTGTACATATTTTTGTTGAACACGCACTGATGAGACTTAAAATGTTAAATTGAAAGTATGATTATTCGTATTTGAAAGTTATTGAGATAACTGTATTTGCATAGCTCGTCATTACTTCTGCGTTCCTTATTTATTTATGTTATTTATTGTGTTGGAAGTACTGACATTACTCCATGCACCTTGTGTGCAGATCCAGACACTTCTAGTCATGGCGGTTACTGATTGAGGAGTCAGACCCAGGAGATTTCGAGGTAGATGCATGGCGCCCGCTGACCTTGACTCTCCTTTCCTTTCATTTTGTATTGTTCGGACCGTGTTTTATCAATCACATGTTGTTATCATTTAGATGCTCATGCACTTAGTGACATCGTGATTTGGGATGGATTATATCATACTATTAAAGTTAAATTCTGTTCTAAAAGATTTTTCTTTAATATTAACTACTTTCGACTTTATTTAAAAACTTGACCGTGTTGAGATGTTGAGTTGAGGCTTGCCTAGTTACACGATAGGAGCCATTACGACAGGTGATATTTTGGGTCGTGAAAAGTTTTCATCAAAGCCTAGGTTACATAGGTCTCACGAGTCATGAGCAGGTTTAGTAGAGTCTTGCGGATTGGTACAGAGACGTCTGTACTTATCTTTAAGAAGCTGCTGAACCCTTAGGAAAATTTCACTGTCTTGTATTCTGTCGTGTGAACTTGTTGATTCCGGAAACTAAATTTCTTTTATTCATTCTCTCACAGATGGTGAGGACACGTACTTCCGGATCGGATGGCCAGCCACCAGTGCCACCAATCAGGGCCAGCTCAGGCACCATCTGTGCCTATTGTAATTCCATGCCTTCAGGAGACTTTGGCCCAGATACTGAATGTTTGCACTGGTCTTGCCCAGGTGGTTTCGACTCAAGCCGCACCTGCCACTTCTCACGTAGGGGGAGGTACTCATACCCATATTTCCCATACTTCAGATCAGGTGGTGCAGGGACTTCAAACACCGGGGGTACCACCAGCCCATCCGATTTTAGCTGCTACGGACTATGTGGTTCTTGACATGCCTGATGATGAACAGCGTATATTGGAGAGGTTCGATAGACATCAGCCTCCAACTTTTAGCAGTGCAGAGGGAGAAGATGCCTAGGGTTTCTTGGATGTCAGAGGATTCTTCATACAACAAGTATTTTGGAGACTAGTGGGGTCTCATTTTTTACTTTTCAATTCTCTAGAGCTGCCTTCACTTGGTGGGAGGCTTATGACAGGCGTAGACCGGTGGGTGAAGCGCCCCTTGCATGGCAATAGTTCTCCGTTATTCATGGAGAAGTATGTACCATAGTCCCGCAGATAGGAGCTGCGCAGACAGTTCGAGCAGTTGCATCAAGATGATATGATTGTGACGCAATATGAGATGAGATTTTGTGATTTAGCTCGTCATGCTATTTGGTTGGTTCCCACAGATAGAGAGAGGATCAGGAGGTTCGTTGATGGCCTCGCATATCAACTGGGGATTCTTATGACTAGAGAGAGGGTGATTGGTGCTTCTTTTGAAGAGGTTGTTGACATTGCTCGGGATATAGAGTCGGTTCGTTGCTAAGAGCAAGTAGAGAGTGAGGCAAAGAGGCCTCGTGGATCCATTAGTTTTGGTGGTGTTCCTTCTGGAGGTCGGTGTCACCACGGCAGGGGTCGTCATTTTAGACATGCTCAGACGGCTCGTCCAGCTCACCGTAGTGCATCATCTGGCCATGGTTTCATAGTTCGCAGTAGGGTCACTCATCTCTTTGTGCTCTTTCAGCTTAGAGTCTGTCCCGTGCTCCATCGGTTCAGGGCTCATCTATGGCGGTTTCTTCTGCTAGTTATTATGGTGCTCGGGGTTCTCCTCAGTCCCCACCACCAGCAGCAGGGATTTGCTACAAGCGTGGAGAGTTTGGTCATATCAGGAGACAATGTCCCCGCCTAGTGGGAGGTCTAGCTTGGTAGGGGAACCAGCCTACGACTTCGGCACCAGTCACTACACCACCTGCCCAGCCAGCTCGGAGTGGGGCTCAGTCAGCTAGGGGTAAAGGTGCTTAACGGGCGAGCTGGGATAACGGTCTGGGGGCGGGTTGGAAAATTTCGGGTTATTTTTGGCTCATCCGGGTTCGGGCGGGCCGGGCTAGTATAGTTTTTTTTTAAAATTAAATTTTGTTTTTCTTATTCAATGTTATTAATACTTAAGTGTTTGCAAACTTTTAAGGCTAAGAATTAAACTTTGAAGTTTAAACTTTAAAGTTTTAAATTTGAATTTTAAAATTTTAAAATTGAAAGTAGAAAGTAAACGGCTACAAAAAATTATTTAACAAGATTATAAGACCAATAGGAAATATGTAAGGAACAAATTCCGAAGACTTTCATTTTATATTTTTAATACTTCAAATAAATTTGCAAGTTCTTTTTTGAATTTTTTTATTTTTGAACTTGCAAATTAAATTTACAACAATTATATAAAATAAGAAATAGTAAATCACATGATTTGCTTTATTTTTGTAAGTTCTTCCGTGTCAACAAGAGATTCTTAGTTTTCAACATTAGTTGAATCGGAACCATAAACTATTATATCTCCAATTTCTTGGTCCTCCGCTTCGTCTACCTCGACATGCGCTTGATTGTACCGTTCCAATCTTATCCAATCTCTGAAGCACACTAGAATTTTCAAAGCGTTATTTCCCAATGAATGATGGGTATCTCCTAGCTACTACCTTGATTGGCTAAATGCGCTCTCTGATGCGATTGTTGAAATCGAGACATTTAGCACTTTTCGAGCCATGGCTGAAAGAACAGGAAATTGATTTGAGTTGCTCTTCCACCAACCCAGCGGTAGAAAATCCTTTGTGAGGGGTTCTAGTGACTTTTGCAAGTAGAATTGGAGTTCATCAATATTCCTGCTACTAGTTTGTTGATGCTCTCCTAGTGTACAGAAAACAAATAATCTTGAACACCATCATCATCATCCAAAGTTGTTCCAGATGTTGAAGTATTACTTGAAGGAATATTTGCATCTACAATTGAAGAAGCATCAACAATGTTAGCATAATAATTATATAAAGTTTGTACATGTTTATGTAGATCAGAAATATAAGTCTCAATATCAGGAGTTTCAGTTGGTCCAATATCCATATAAGTATATAAAGCACTGATTAATTGGCGGCACTTTATCATTTTGATAGTAGGGTTTAAAATAGCACGAATTAGGTAAATATAGAGAATTGGGTGGAAATATTTTTTAAACTTATCTAGTATAGATTCAACAACAGAAGTATATCCTTCTTTCTTATTCAAATTATGTAGTAAAAGAGAAATTTCAGCAATATGAACTAAACCATTTATAATAGTAGGATAATAAGCTCCAGAAAACTCAAGTGTAGCCACATAAAATTTTTTGTAAAAATTGTACAACATCTTCAATGACATCCCAAGTTCTAGATGTTAACAAACTGCTAGGATCGGTACAATGAGAATTAGCAACTTCAGTTATAGGTATTTTGTATTTATAACAACATCTTAAGAATACATAAGTATAATTCCGCCTAGTAACTATTTCTTCAGGCATGAGTCTTGATTTTAGTCCATAGTGTACACATTTTTCCTTAAATGCATTTAATTAGCACTTCTATTATTTTCTTAATTATACCAACAGAGGTATCAGCTCTCCTAAATAAAGTGATTTCATCTCTAAATAATTCAAGGCCACTCTTCACAACCAAGTTATAAATATGACATGCACATCTAACATGAAATATTTCAGGAAGTGGTGGGTGTAGATGCAATTTTAATATTGTAATAGCAGCATTGTTGTTAGAAGCATTATCAAATGAGATACACAAAACTTTTTTTGCAAGATTATAAAATATAGCAACTTCATGGATAGTACTACTTATAAATGCACCAGTATGACTTTTATCATCATCATATTTAAAAGCAATAATACGTTTTTGCATACAAAAATTATCATCTGTCTAATGGCATGTAACAGTCAAATAATCATTTCCATTTACAGCACGACCAATATCAGAAGTAAGAGAAAGTCTACAAGAAAGACTGCCGAACAAATAACGTATATATGTCTGATATTATCCAAAAAGCCTAAAGATATCAGCTCTACAAGTACTTCTAGGAATACCTTTAAACAAAGGATTATAAATTCTTTGAATATAAGTAACAAGATATGGTGAAGAAGCAAAACTAAAAGGTAAACAACCTAAAACAATCATTTTAGCTAATTCTTCCCGATCATTCATCGTATTTACCCATTAACCCCCCAGTACTCGGGTTAAGTTTTTGTTGCCCATCTTCATCATCTACTCCCCAATCAAGAGGGTGGAGCTCTAACATATGCATACAAAGTTGACCCGTTCCCCCTCCCTTACCGGGCTCATATTTATAAACTTCATTACAAATTCTACATTTTACATAATTTTTTTGATCTTCTAGTCCGTCAAAAAATTTTCCAACACTTACTTCTTAATATTAGATTCTTCTTAATAGGGAGGGGAGGCTTATTTGTTCCACCCCTAATATTTTGAGTTTGACTAGCATTACCAGGTGTAACTGGTGGTGTTTCAAGATTATCGGGTGATTGAATATCATCTAAATAATCATCTATACCATGATTTTCTTTCATTCGCTCATAATCTATATTTAAATTTTCAGGTGAACTTTTAGAAATATATGTAAAGCTACTAGAAGAACCAACACCACCTCTTGATCTTTTGAAAGTTTTCTTACTACCACCTCTACTAGTGCACGCTTTTTTGGCTGCTCTAAGTAACTCCACTATGTAAATTAAATTAATAATTCTAAATAATAAAATAAGTGTACACCAAAGAAGATAACGAGATGAAACGAGTGTACCGGGATTTCGGTTGTCGCACTAATTTTGATATCAAAAATCAAACTTTAATTGATAGACCGATACTTGCTAGTTGATACTTGATACTTGATAGTGACACCACACTTCACTTGAATACTTGATAATACTAATTTTGTAATGGCTAAACTAAATATTTGATGAAACTTGAAATAATAAGTAATTGAGAACTTAACAACAATAATCAATAATATCAAGAGAGAATTAGAGTAGCAAAAAAGTGAATTGTGAGAAAAAATGAAGAAGAAGGGGGGTTGTTTATAGGTTTTAAAAGGATAAAATTGTAAAATTTTAATTATTAGGGGTGGGAGGGCTATTTTTTTAATGGGGGAGGCCGAAATGGCCATTTTTGCAAAATCTGGTCGTTCCCAATGGTCATTTTTGAATTTGACCGTTGGCAACGGTCTAAAGAATTACAAAATTATAACGGATACCGGGATGAAATGGGCTGTAACCCGTTAACAACCCGATAATGGGTTAGCGGGCTTAGCGGTTCCGGTGCACTGGTATCCAAAATATATTCATCTTAAACCCGTCCCACGCCCAACCCATCCCAGCCTGCACCTATAAGCTATAGTAAAGGGTTAACCCAGACCGAAGCAGGTTGAAAATGGGTTAGCCCGGTCTGATTAACAGGTATAGCTAGGGGTCGCCCAAGAGGGGGAGGCCGATTAGGGGGCGGTCAGGCCCGATTGTATGCTCTTCCTGCCAGACCAGATGTTGTTGTTTCAGACACAGTAATCACATATATTGTCTCAGTATGCCACAAGGAAGCTTTTATATTATTTGACCTTGGTTCAACGAATTCATATGTCTATCATATTTTACTCGTTGCTTGGATATGCCCCATGAGTCCTTAGTTTCACCTATTCATGTATCTACACCGATGGGCGATACTATTATTGTGGATCGCATATATCGGTAATGTGTAGTGACTATTAAGGAATTTGAGACCAGAGTTGATCTTCTGCTGCTTAGTATGGTTGATTTTGATGTGATCTTGGGTATGGATTGGCAGTATCCATGTCATGCTCTTCTGGACCGTCGCGCAAAAATTGTGACATTGGCAATGCCGAGATTTCCAAAGGTCGAGTGGAAAGGTTCTCTAGATTATATTCCCACCAGAGTAATTTCTTACTTAAAGGCCCAACGAATGGGTCGGAAGGGATGTCTATCATATTTGGCCTTTGTAAGAGATATTTATGCAGACGCTCCTACTATTGATTTTGTACCGGTAGTGCGAGACTTTCTAGATATGTTTCCTATAGATTTGCCAGGTATGCCACCCGATAGAGATATTGATTTCAGTATTGATTTGGTACTGGGCACTCAAACCATATCTATTCCACCATATCGCATGGCACCAGCCGAGTTGAAAAAATTGAAAGAACAACTCTAGGAACTCTTTGATAAGGGGTTTATTAGGCCTAATGTGTCACCTTGGGGTACGCCGGTTCTGTTTGTGAAAACGAAAGATAGTACTATGCGGATGTGCATTGATTACAAGCAGTTGAACAAAGTTACATATAAAAACAAGTACCCCTTACTGCGCATTGATGATTTATTTGACCAGCTTCAGGGAGCGAGAGTGTTCTTCAAAATTGATTTGAGGTATGGGTATCACCAGTTGAAAATTCGGGATTTGGATATTCTAAAGACGGCATTCAGGACTCGTTATGGTCATTATGAATTTCTCGTGATGTCTTTTGGGTTGTCCAATGCCCCAACGGCATTCATGCACTTGATGCATAGTGTATTCCGGCTGTATCTTGACTTGTTTGTCGTAGTATTTATTGATGATATCCTGGTATAGTCACGTAGCCGCACTTGGGTATTGTACTACAGAGGTTGAGGGAGGAGCAACTTTATGCTAAATTCTCTAAGTGTGAGTTCTGGCTTAGTTCAGTTACATTCATAGGACACATAGTATCCAGTGAAGGAATCAAGGTGGATCCGAAGATGATAGAGGCAGTTCAGAGTTGGACCAGGCCATCTTCAGCTATTGAAATCCGGAATTTCCTCGGTTTGGCAGGGCATTATCGCCGATTTGTGGAGGGTTTTTCTTCTATTGCTGCACCTATGACCAGATTGACCTAGAATGGTGCTTCGTTCAGATGGTCTGAGGAGTGTGAGGAGAGCTTTCAAAAGCTCAAGACAGCTTTGACTACGGCTCCAGTGTTGGTGTTGCCTACAGCTATAGGGCCTTATACTGTGTATTGTGATGCATCACGTATTGGTCTCGGCGCAGTGTTGATTTAAGGTGATAGGGTGATTACCTACGCGTCCAGACAGCTGAAGGTACATGAGAAGAATTATCCTGTTCATGACCTTGAATTAGCAGCTATTGTTCATGCCTTGAAGATTTGGCGGCATTATTTTTACAGTGTCGATTGTGAGGTTTATACTAACCATTAGAGTCTACAACATCTGTTCAAACAGAAGGATCTTAATTTGCAACAGAATAGGTGGTTAGAGTTACTTAAAGATTATGATATCACCATTTTGTATCATCTGGGGAAGGCCAATGTGGTGGCTGATGCATTGAGTCAAAAAGCGGAGAGTTTGGGCAGTTTAGCATATCTATCGGTAGTAGAGAGACTATTAGCCTTGGAGGTTCAGACCTTGGCTAATCAGTTTGTGAGATTAGATGTTTTGGATCCTATTCGGGTTCTAGCTTGTGTGGTTTCTCGGTCTTCCTTACATGACCGCATCAGAGAGCGCCAGTATGATGATCCTCATTTACTTGTCTTGAAGGACACAGTTCAGTACGATGATGCCAAGGATGTCACTGTCAAAGATGATGGGGTGTTGAGGATGCAGGGACGAATTTGTGTGCCAAATGTAGATGGGCTATATGGATTGACTCTTGAAGAAGCCCACAGGTCGTGGTATTCTATTCACCTGGGTGCCACAAAGATGTATCAGGATTTGAGTGCTCACAAGAGGTTAAAAGGTTTAAATAGATGGTTAATTCAAACAAAAAGGGTAAGGCTTGTAATGTGGTTGCCAAAGAAACAGGATTACATGGTTAACTACGATAAATAACCATTAAACGGGTAAACTATATATATCTGGCTCAACAAAGAAATGCCTATATCACTTCCAAGACTGAACAAAACTACTATTTCGCTTTGCAAACACACGGGGCAAGTTTTAGACATCAAATGCAATGCACAGAGCACAACAAGTCTCACATACACATGGCACATGACTCACTCCAGATTGGATCATCAAAACACTCTAGCCAGGGTAGTCATGCCAAATTAAGAACATACAATTTAAGGCACTTTAACAATAATCAACAGTTGAGCCTAAGCATCACACTAAAGTACCAGCTATATTCAAGGCATAACGACGTTAAGAGTTCCTATTTCCATATCATCCCATCGCCCACGAGTTCCTAACTAAAAAAAACTAACTACACCCGGTTCAAACGAAACCCTTGGAAAAGAACCGCAGTCCAAAGAAAAACCAAGGGGGAATTGTTACACTACCTACAACAGAAAATCTTTTTTCTTCTTTTTTCGACTTAGACCCTTAAGAAACCCGTCGAATGATATCCATTGTCGGTACAAGTCAAAAATTTGAATTTAGAAAAACTAATCAAAGACTAAAATCAAACTAACCAAAGACTAAAATCAATTTACATTCCTATATATATATATACAACATATCCCCCATCCCACACTTAAAATGGTGGCATTTACCCATGTCACACAAAGAAGAATGTAAGGTAAAGGAACTTCCCTAGTAGAGTCAGTCCTGGTCTAAGACAGTGTCGGGATCGAGATGGCAGGCTCTGCGAAGTGAACGCAGCCAAGCCATGACTTTCCTCTCAAATTTGGCACTTTGGGTAGCAAGGGCATCCACACGAGTTTCCAAGTCCATGACAGACGTGTGCATCCCTGCCATTTCCTACTCTAAGGTCGTCATTCTCGTGTCCAATCTGACTACTGAAGGACCCTTAACAACCTGCTCGTGCGAAGGTGAAGTAGCCACAACCACAGTTTGTCCCTCAGTATCCTCATCAAGAGCATCAGATTCATCACCTTGCCTCAATAGGTGCAACAAGATCCTTCCTAGTGGTCACTTTATTCGCCCGAAACTTTGTTTCTTTCTTTACTCTTCCATCCACGCTCAAGTTCCCCGGTACCAGTGCTGCTCGGCATAACCTAGTGACCAGGGAAGGAAAGAAGAACTTATACCTCGTCACTGGACAACAAATGAACACCTCATCGCGAATAACCTTGGCCACGTCAAAATCGTGGCCATTCATGAAGCACCAAATCAATGCAGCTCTAGGACCATTCACTTCAGTAGTGTTAGAGGAGGATAGCAGGCGGCTATTGATAATATACAGCCAACACTTCCCTTCAAAGGTGAGTGACGCCGAATGAAACTTCTCCCCTAGTATAATCCACACTACTTCCTTGTTGGGCACATATATTGTGCTAAAGAACAAACTCCATGTGGCTGCTAGTTTGCCATGGTTGACATAGTAGTCCTCCATATCAGGATCCTCCCCGAACATTGACAACCGGTAAGCTCTATGAATGGCCTCTAGGGATGCATCCACATTTTTCTTTCGCACCGTTCAAAAATCATTCACATGTTCTAGAATGTTCACGTAAAACTCCCTCACAACCATCAAATTAGCTTCGTCCGGTTCTTCAAAGAAAATATCCAGCCTGCGCTGGACCAATTCATGGTACATGTTGTGACAGTCATATTGGAGTGACCCTATATCAATTCCCCTCTCCGGTATGGGTTTTTTTATGCCTTTCGACAAAAATGGTCCTGAGCCTCGTTAGAGACGAACTTGGTACTATCATACTGGTGAAAATTAGCTGAAGCTCATGGCATAGAGGGCCCAGCATGACCACTGGAGGATGCACTTGTGGTTACTCGTTTCTTTGATGGCGTCATACTACCTGCAACAAATACCACTATCAGCAAAAAATAAAATATGGGAACCAAGGGCGGTTACTCAGACTTCACCCACACAATTGGTCATAAATTACATTCAAGACTAATTGTGGCATTTAAACAAACACTTAGAGTGCACAGTTCACATGAACTCCTAACACTTTGATAACCCCAATTCAACCACAAATATACTAATGTCAACCAACCCCACCAAGATAAAATTCAGCTACTACCCCGACAAACCCACGAGTATAACTAGAGCACAATACTAGAGGAAATCTACTACAAAAAAAACAAGAAATTCAAATAACTACCAAAAAAAGGCAATCTACTACCCACAAAAAAAAAAAAAAAAACTACTACATAACTAAGAAATTCAAATAACCCAAAAATGGCATAAAAGAAATTTAAACAAGGGCCCTTACCTGATGGACTTGTGAGTATGTTGTATGAGGAGAAGAAGTTAGATGAGAGAATATGATAGAGTGGGGGGGGGCAAAATGGTTGGGGGTCTTGGATTGCTAGTTTTTTTTTTGTTATTTTGATTAGTAAAATAAGGGGGGATCGGGTTAAGTGAAGGGGGATAAGAAACATGGGGGGAGGGGTTATTAGTAGTGAACACAGAAGAAAAGAAGAGAAAAAAACCAAAAAAAAAACTTCAAGTTAACTAACACACTCGATGCCCAGTGCGTGGTCGGTCCGCGGTCAATGCGCGGCCACGCACGTGGGGCAGTGGGGGACTCAAAGTGCGCGATCCAAGCACGTCAGCGCACACTACAATAGTATTAGACTCAAAATGCACGGCCCAAGCACGGTCCGAGCGCAGCCGCGCACGTTCAAATTCATGCTTGCCTATTTTTTTTTATGTCTATTTATGTATACACATTACAATGGATTACCTCACATGAAGCGCGTGGTTTAAAGTCGTGGCACGACGCAGGACATCGCACTTAAGGCTCGCTCAATGTTGGTGGCTCGGGCAAATGAATCACCGACACCACTTTCGTTTCATCCATGCCCACATAATGCTTTGACCTGTGCCCATTAGCTCTAAAAGTGTGCTAGTCATTTTCTGTAGCAATCTCTATGGCACCAATGGGGTGAGTCCCGACCATATGAAATGGTCCTGACCATCCTGACTTTAACTTACCTAGAAATAACCTCAATCTAGAATTGTAAAGCAATACCATATCTCCGGGTGTAAAACTCCGCTCAAAAATATTTTTGTCATGCATCATCTTCATTCTTTCTTTGTATAGCCTTGTACTCTCAAAAGCGTGGTAGTGGAACTCATCAAGCTCATGCAACTCCATGACTTTACTTGTGCCCGCATCTTCTATATCGAGATTAAGTTGTCTCAATGCCCACAAAGCTCTATACTCCAACTCCACTGGTAGGTGAAATGCCTTTCCAAACACCAATTTATACGGCGACATGCCAATCGAGGTTTTGAAAGCGGTACGATAGGCCCAAAGTTCATCATCTAACTTTCTTGCGCAATTTGTTCTTGTAGCATTCACAGTCTTTGTCAACACACTCTTTATTTCTCTGTTCAAAACTTTTACTTGCCCGCTTGTTTACGGGTGATATATAGTGGCAACCTTGTGGCATACATCATACTTCTGTAACAACTTTGTGAAGGCTTGATTATAAAAGTGAGTGCCTCCGTCACTGATTATTGCCCTTGGAGTGCCAAATCGGGTAAATATATTCTTCCTCAAAAAACCAATTACCCCCTTTGCATCATCTGTAGGGAGTGTTGCAGCTTCCACCCAGTTGGACACGTAGTCTACAACGACGAGTATGTACTTGTTGCCATATGAGCTAACGAAAGGCCCCATGAAATCGGTTCCCCATATATCAAACACTCTACCTCCTGAATTGGGTTCATAGGCATCTCATGTCTGCGGGAATATTCTCAGTTCATTGGCATTCATCACAACCCTTCACCCATAAGTGAGCATCTTTGAACAATGTTGGCCAGTAGAAACCCGACTCCAAGACTTTCGCAATTGTCCTTACTCCTCTAAAATGCTCACCATATGGTCACGCGTGACATGTCTGCAAAATAGAAGATTGGTCTATCTTAGGGATATATCTCTGGATCATGTTATTAACACAAATCCTAAACAGATAAGACTTATCCCAATAATACATGCAAAAATCACGAAAGAACTTTTTCTTTGGACAGAGGAAAGGTTATAGGGAACAATATCGCTCTCCAGGTAGTTTGCAATGTCTGTATACCTTGGCTCTTCCTCAAGACTTGTGGCTAATAGTTGTTTATCCAGGAAAGTTTCCACAATCTCTTCCACCTCAACCTTCTTCTCGGCTCTTTCCAGCCTAGACAAGTGATCAGCCACTTGATTCTCCATTTCCTTTCGGTCACGGATCTTCAAGTCAAATTTTTGCAGCAGTAGTTCCCATCAAACAGGCACGACTTTGACTCCTTCTTCTCGATTAAGTACCTAAGAGCAACATGATCAGTGTAAACAATTACATTCGAGCCTATCAGGTATGACCTGAATTTGTCAAATACGAACACCACTGCTAGAATCCCCTTCTCAATCATTGTGTAATTTAGTTGGGCACCACTCAGAGCTCTACTTGCGTAGTATATGAGATGCATGACTTTGTCTTTTCGCTGCCCAAGAACTACTCCCACAACATAATTGCTCGCATTACACATCAGCTCGAATGGTTGCTACCAGTTAGGTGCAACTATGATAGGTATTGTTACCGGCCTCTTCTTTAATTCTTCAAAATCTACCCTGCAGTCATTAGAAAATACAAAAGGGTGGTTTTTTTCAAGCAATTTACACAAGGGGTTAGCAATTTTGAAAAAATCTTTTATGAATTTCCTATAGAACTCAGCGTGACCAAGGAAGCTTCTTATTGCTTTAACGGATGTAGGTGGTGGAAGCTTTTCGATCACATCAACCTTTGCACGATCCACCTCAATACCTTTACTCAACACTAGGTATCCCAAGACCATACCTTCATGTAACATGAAATGGCATTTTTCCCAGTTGAGTACTACATTAGTCTCGATACACCTTTTTAATACTCTTCTCAAGTTCACAAGGCAATCCTCGAATGAATTCCCCACCACTGAGAAGTCAATCATGAAAACCTCCACCATATCTATGAAGATGACCATCATGCACCTTTGGAATATGGCGGGTACGTTGCATAGGCCAAACGACACTTTTCGAAAGGCATAGATACCATAAGGTCAGGTAAAGGATGTTTTCTCTCTATCCTCTGGGGCAATAGAAATCTGATTATACCTCGAGTACGCATCAAAAAAATAGAAGTGAGACCTCCCTGCCAATCTATCTAGCATCCGATCAATGAATGGCAATGGGAAATTATCTTTCTGGGTAGCCATGTTCAACTTTCTGTAATCCATACAGATTCGCCACCCTGTGACTATACGTGTTGAGATCAACTCGTTCTTCTCATTTTTCACTACCGTCATACCGCCCTTCTTTGGCACACACTAAACTAGGCTGACCCAGTTACTGTCAGAGATGGGGAATATGATTCCTGCATCTAACTACTTAATCACTTCTTTCTTCACCACTTCTTTCATGTTGGGGTTCAGCCTTTTCTAGTGTTCTCTGGAAGGTTTGTGCCCATCTTCCAATAGAATCTTATGCATACAAAATGCCGGGCTGATACCCTTAGTATCTACAATGGTCTAACCAATTGCATTATTGCACTCCATCAGTACCTGCAAAAGTTGTTCTGCCTGCACATCTAACAAACTAGATGAGATAATAACAGGTAAAGTTGAGTTAGGTCCCAAGAAAGCATACCTGAGATGAGGTGGTAGGGGCTTCAATTCCAACTTTGGTGGCTCTTCTATCGACGACTTAGCTGGAGGAGTTTTCCTTTCTTCTAAGTGCAAAGGCTCAAACTCAAGCTCCCTTCTCCAAAAACCTTGGCCTTCAAGAGCAAGTACCCACTCCACCAAGTCCTCTTCGTTTGCTTCATCTAAGTTCATGAGAGATGCTACTAGAGGGTCTTTGATGTTCAATGTCTCATCTTCCTCCTCCAAAATTACATCCACAATTTCTATTAGAGGGCAGTTAGCAAATTCGCTTGGTCGCCGCATAGATTTCTGCACGTTGAATGTTATTTCCTCATCATTTAATTTCATTTTGAGCTCTCCCATTTCACAATCAATTAAAGCTCTCCCAGTGTCCAAGAACGATCTTCCCAAAATTATGGGAATTTTCTCGTCAACTCGACAGTCAAGAATGACAAAATCTGTTGGGAACACAAACTTCCCTACCTGTACTAATACATCATCGAGAATACCAAAGGGCCTCTTCACTGTTCGGTCAGCCAGCTGTAGTAATATAGACATGGGTCTAGCTCTTCCAATGCCTAACCTTTTGTAGATAGCCAGGGGCATCAGGTTTATGCTTGCCCCTAAGTCATACAGTGCCTCAACAAACGCACAATTGCCTATTGTGCATGGGATTGTGAAACTCCCTGGGTCAGACAGCTTCTCGGTTATGGGTCTCGCTGTCACACCTCTTTTTTCTCACACAATCCTATTATAAGGTTGAGTTAGAAGAGTTTTTCCAATTGAAGTGACATTTTAAAAGGGATTATTTATTATTTAGAATCGCCACTTGAAATTAAATTTTGATGTTCCAAGTCACCGTTTATTTGAATCCCCTTTCAAAAGGAAGGTTTGACTCTTAATTATGATCTACAAAACAGAAGACTGAGTAAGGAATTCAGTTGATAGAGGGGAAGGTGTAAGGCACCCTTTGAGTCCCGTGGTTCTAGCACGGTCGCTTTTATTGACTAATGTAAGGCTTAAATAAATTCTTGACTATTCTTATATTTTATTGGTTATGGCTTGTCTATTACAACTTCACTTAATTATTATATTTTTATTAATTATTTGGACCCAGATGCGAAATGTACACAAGGTATTTCTTTGAAGTTAGATGTTAAACCGAGGTACGGAATATACACATGGTTATAACATAATTATTTTAAATCTAAAGGCATCGAGACGTGGAATGCGCACATGATCCTTTTATTATTTAAGCATATCAATCCAAGGTTCGGGTATGAACACATGGGCTAATAATTAAAGTGCGTCTAAAAATTTTCTATCATATTTAGAGGATTTCATTTATTTATCATTTTAGATCCGAGACATTTATTTGTATATTTTTATTAGTTGGCTTAATTTAA